>WAAF01014692.1:407439-576878 GCA_013400475.1 Tricholaema leucomelas
CCCAGGGAGGTGGTGGAGTCGCCGTCCCTGGAGCTGTTCAAGGCAGGATTGGACGTGGCACTTGGTGCCATGGTCTAGCCTTGAGCTCTGTGGTAAAGGGTTGGACTTGATGATCTGTGAGGTCTCTTCCAAACCTTGGTGATACTGTAAAAACCACTGTAGATTGAAATCTCTAGAACTAGGGTAAAAAAACTTTGCAAGGTGTGCAGAGTGATGGGAATTACAGTCTTTGCATTTGAAATTTGTCATGTATGATGAAAGATGCTGAAGAGTTCTTTTAATCTTGTAAATCAGAGCAGAAATAACCATTTAAAATTAGAGAGGTGTAACAGTAGCACTTTGTAGTGACATGTACAATGTCACAACTATGGACCCCAGAAAATAAAATTACTAAATATACAGTGCAGGCGAAGTATGAACATCTAATAATCTCTTCGCATCCCAGTGCAGAGAAAGGAAAACCTAAGCTTAATAAAGTCACAAACCCCATGATTTCTTAGAAATCACAGTCTGAATTCTGCCTCAGGAAATGACAAGCCTACTACTCAACTACCATGAACAAAAATAAGGAGCACCTGTTGTCTCTTTGTTCTTAATTTACTTCCTCTGGCCCACTTTGTTCCATTGCCTTCCTTTTGGAGCTCCGGGAGGTCTCTGTTAGGTCCTTCTTGTCTTTTAGCATTTCTGATGAACTGACTGGATAAGTGTATACAGTTGAAAGTAATTGCTTCAGCTTGCTCTCTTTTTTAGTCATTGTTCTGTTGTTATCTACCACAGCAGATAATTACTGGAGGATACCTGCTTCTGTTGATTTTTGGTCTGACCCAATACAGCCTTTTTTTTTGTGTTCCCCAGTTATTACCATCTTACGAGAGTATAAAGTCTAATAACTTGGTCAGTCTTAACTGTTTTGTATCTTATCCTCTTGCAGTGGTAGATATATTCCTCAGGAGATTCTCTCCTTTTTATACTGACTCAATTTAAAAAACAAAACAAAACAAAACAAAAAAACCCCCTATGTAGGTTCTCTATAATTTTTGTAGCAGAATGCTCAAAGTTCCATGTCTTCAGTCCTATGACTGTGTTTCAGCTGATGACACATTGGATTCTTCTCGTCCTGAAAAATCTGTTGAAAGTTATGAAATAAAAAGGGGAAAGTTCTATCCATGGCTCATCAGATTTTTTTTTTTTGGTAAGCTAATTCATTAAATTTAGAATGTGTAACACTTCCTGTTATGGTACAAGTGACTTAAGAAATATGGAACTAGCATGTATCATCTGGTCCCTTCTATCTGCAGAAAGATTCACCTGATTTTGGTGCCTTTTTTTTTCCCCCACCAAAGAGAGCATCCACATATCCTAGTGGTATTCTTGAAGGTCATTTGAAAGTTACTATAGTTGTGTAAAACTATATATCCTCTAGGCAACAAAAACAAAAGCCTCTATAATGTGCTAAATATTGTTTCATTCAGGAAGTTATTCTTATGTGTATGTTTCCACAACTATTATCAGTAGAATTGAAGGGTAGCAGCGATATCCACAAGTTGTCCTATTTCCTTCCCGTTCTATCAAAGATTGAAAGGACTAAGGTGAGGATATTGGGGAAATGCCTGTAACTATGACATAAGTGGCTTTCCAGAAAAGATGTAAGGAAGTTGCCTTGAGTACATAGTTTATGGTGTGGAGACATTCCTGCCTAAACTTGTGATTGTATTGGATCTTCTAAGCTTTCCCCAGGTCTGGCATCATGATATTTTCAGTGAGTTACGTTCTGCTCTTGGTGAGGGTCATGGAAGCACTAAAGTCTTGCATTGTTTCTAGGTTGTTTATTCTGAATTTGTGTTAATGCATCTGAAATCAGGCTGTAGCAAATTTCTGAGAAAAATTTGGTACTGCCAACTCCAGAAAATTCAGAGGATAAAATCCACACAGGGAATTGTTATTGTTACAGTGTTTATTTTACACTTTATTTTATAAAGTTCTGTGATTGATACAGATTTATTATTATTGTGACTTCTTCCATGATGTTTGCTAGTGACTGTGCCTGCAGTGGGAAGCTTAAAGAAAGAGAGCATCTGCTAAACCCTATGGCACTGGAGAGATGTTGAAGCCTTCGTTTCCAGCTCTTGTTCTTCTCTGGGAAAAGCCCTTCTGAAGTACACCACTACCAATGGAAATCCATGCCTGGTGAGTGGTTTTAACATCACTCAGCTCCCTTTTATGGCTTTATTTTGTCTGAAAGTCGCAGGTCAGTTTCATGCATGTCCTGGTATAGGAACTGAGAGGAAGCATTTAGCATGGCAGTTGTTTGGAAAAGACTGTCTAGCATTAAAATCAGACATCCAGATGCTTCCTTGATTAGAATCTCCAGACTGGTGTTCCCCTGGAGTTTCGGAAGTGATGAAGAACTAATCTGGTGTTTACCCATGACACAGGTTACCCTTCTTCTCCAAATAACTTCTGTTCTGTCCTTGTCACTGCTCCCACCCCAGGGATTCTGCTGAGGCACAAAAAGAATGATCACAGAGATTCATGTCTGCCATGAGCCCATCTAAAGGAGCTGAACAAAGAGACTCTGAAGCAGTTCTTTGCCAGGGCCCACGGGTCTATTGCGTGGCAGTGTCTCTGTCCTATTTGGCTGCCATTGCATTGTTCTGCTGCATTGTCCTGCTACATTGTCCTTTCAGCCAAAACACCAGATTCTGACAAGTCTCTTGGCTTCTTGGCTCAGTAAAATGGTTTCTCTGTTAGTGGTTAGAAATGCTTATAGGGAGGAAAAAATCCAAACATAAGCAAGCCTTTTCATAGCATCTTTCAGACAACTGGCGAGTCCAGATATCTAAGATATGTTGAGGCAGGCACTAGTGGTTGCACTGGGGAAGGCATGCCTACTAAGGGTACATGTCAGGGAAACTAAATCTGCTCCTACTGTTAGGGGAAAGAGATGGATTGCACATTTTAAATTTAGATACCTCAGTTCTGGACAAGTCATTCTTGTATGTTATAGTTATCTAAAATGAGCAGTAGACAGTGGCATATTCTAGAGAAAAGGAACCTGGCTTATTTGGAGCTTGCTGAAAGAAGAGTTTGGACCTTTTTAAAAATTAAGACTATCTTAGAAATGAGTGTATTATTAGATGGAAATTTTTGAGAGGGAAGCCAGAATTTAGTACATACTAGATTGAGATAAAGTCTCAAAAAATAATAATAAAAAAAATTACTTACAAGCACCTTTATTAATATTTAGGACAGGTGAAACAAGTCAGTACACCCCGAATCAGACTCGATGGACCCAGTTGCTTTGTGCTTATCAATTCTTGCTACCTCTCTGATGTCACCTCAAAGGCCTGTGTTGACTTTGCAGCCTTCATGGTTTCAAGGGCAGAGGCCCCTTCCTTACCCGTTGTAACATAGGCTACAAACTTACAAAATAAAACCACGAAACAGCCAACTGGCAACTGTGTTTTGAGGATGTGAGGTTTGAATATTCATTACTCTGCTGTGCCTTCATTCATGTCAATACAAAGTGGTGTAAAAGCAAGTCACAAGTGCAGGGCCAGAAACTCTACTAAATTGGGTGTTAATCGGATTTTTTTACTAGTCTATACAGTGTCATAAAGCATTGCTTTCTCTAGAAGATTCAAAGGGACACTAGAGACTGCAATTATATTTTTGCATGGCTTCATTCAGGCTCTGAAGCAATGACAAAGATTTTTCTACTCTTACATAGTGTGTGTTTTTAAAGTGGAATAAAATACCTCCTCCTCCTTCAATAACATTGCAGTTGGGCATGTGGGGCTGTGCACACTGCTCTTGATTTGCTAGGGATGACCAAATAGTGGCTCCCTTCTGTATCTCGTGACTAGCAATACCCTGTACTGAGTGCAGAGCTCCACTACAGACAGGATGGGATAAAGTGCAGCCAACAACATGCACCCTCAAGAACGTGCTGTTAAAGTCTGCCGGATTTGTATGCATGTCTAAATCCTGTCTTGTTTCTTTCCTGAGCTGGCTACACTTATTTGCTTTCACCAGACCTGGAGGTTACCTCCTTTAGCTGCGTGCACAGCCCCATGGGTGCTGACCCTTTGTGCTCTACTGTTCTCTATCTGTGCAGTCGAGCAGGCACTGGTGTGGCTACACAGCTGTTCATTTGCCTAACTCACTGACAAATACTTGGGGGCATTTCTTAACATTCTGCATGTTGGTCATAATTGTTTTATTAATTAATGCAGTGGTGGGAATCAAGGATTGGAGGTTTTGTTTTTCTGTCTTCCGCTGACTTGCATTTTGCTTCAGGTAAGTGATCCAAGCTCTCTCTACATCCTCATTCCTGTAAAACAGGAGTGATAATGCCCACCAAGGAGCTGTTTGCGAGCTTTGCTGAGGTCTTTAGCATCCTCAGCAGGAGGCAATACAGAAACATAGGACCAAGGTACTATTTGAGAACAATCCAGTTTTAAACCATTGCAAAAAACCTTCTGCTAGCCTCACAACAGCTCACAGCCCCCTCCTGATGGTTCCAGTGTTGCTTTAAGTTGCAAATCTGATTTTACAGGTTAGTTGAAATTCAGTGACACACCGTGTTCAGAAATCAATGATTTGCAGGAATTATGTGGTCAGCCTTTTCCTGGCTATCTGGCTGGAGGTGGCAGAAGCATGTCTAACTTACGCTCTGACACAATCGTTTTTATGTCTCTGCCCGAGTCATGGCCTTCCAGGGTCAGAACAAGCTTGGTACCTCAGCCCTGTGTTTTTCGTAAGCTGATTAACAGGGAGGACTCAGCTGAGGTCTTCTGTGATCCCCAGGTGAACTGGAACATGAATGGGATATATAAGTTTGTGAAAGCCACAGAGTTAAGGAACTTTTCTGGAATAGTGGCAGACTTCACTTAACACCTTGGAGACATAGTAAAGTAAGTTAAACAGAGTATCAAGAATGTCTCACATAGTTTTCTCTACTCTTGGGGACCCTGCTCCTGGATAACAAGATAATGTAAGCTAAGTACTTGAGTCAGCATTCCTGGCTACTCAAGTAAAAATCCAATACTGACCTCTATGCAGAGCAGTATTTCCATCACAAAAGGTGCGAAAAGCATTAAATTGTCTTTTTTGTTACTGAAGTATTGTATGTTTTCAGATATTTTGTTGTTGCTGTGTGAAAGTATATATCCCAACAGCAATGGGCAGTCTTGCATCATAAAGTAATGCACCATTAAACATATGTAAAAGTAGAGAAAAAAAATTAAACAAGCTGTTTCTGAAAATGAAATTGGTGTGATGAGTAAAATTGCCCTAATCCAAATAAGATGTATCCTTAGTAAAATAAGCAATAATGCTAAGAAGGTGGTTATTTCCCCACCCCCCCAAAAACTGAACCAAACCAAATCAAATAACAACAACAAAAATGTTTTGGTGCCTGTTTGTGTGATGGTGACTGGCTACGATAATGGGGGCTAGAAAGAAAAAGTTCCATGTTTGACTTAAAAAACAAAAGAAAGCCTGCTGCAGATACCGTCCCCACTAAAGCTGTTCCTGAGTAGTGCTGGTTGGTTTTTGGTAGTTAAGTGTGTCCATTAGTGTGCAGGGGGAACAGCTAAAGGCATGCAATTACACAGTTCAGGGGCTAACCTTCTGTGATGGGACTAATGTGGTGCTTGACCAAGATTTAATTTGCTTCAAGTTCTCTTCAGGTTTGTGTGTTTTCTTTTTTGTTTGTTTGGTTTTTTTAAGCACTAAAAGATGGCTCTTATATCAACAATTGGTAGATTTTCCCTGAAGTTTAAAGAAATTACACTTAACAGATCAATGTCCAGAGAATCCTGGAACTTTTCAAGTAGGCATCCAAAACAAACCCTTCTGCTACTCTTGCCTTTACCGGAGTAAGTCTGTAACAACATTAACAAAGACACTGCTTAGGAAGTGTAGACAAACACAGCCTGCTGAGCATACTTGGTTTTGGAATATGCTTTTACGATGTGCTGAATGGTTCTCTAAAACCACTGGAATTGGATGGTCTCAGATGCCTATTACAAAGAAAATGGGCAAAAATCATCTCCCGTCAGGAGATCCTGCCTTGTCTCTCTAAGCATGTGAACCTCACTCAAACTTATTTTTTATAAAAGAAAAGTATAAGATGTTCCTGTTTCTTTGGTATGATATAATTAGGTTAGGCTTTAGTCCTGAATGGAGCTGGGGAGAGCCAGATTGTATCACAGTTCAGTTGTTTGCATTACTCTTCTGCTTTCTTGATGATTTACTGTCTTGATTAGGAAACTGAGCATCTAGACCAATAGAAATGTGTGGAGAGACAAATCACTACAATAACTGAAGATTTTTTTCAAAGAACTGTACAAAAGGCACAATTTTTCTGGCCTTTCTTTTTTTTTTTTTAAGCAGCTTATTCAGCTGTAAAGATTTTGGA
This sequence comes from Tricholaema leucomelas, assembly GCA_013400475.1. NCBI lineage: Eukaryota > Metazoa > Chordata > Aves > Piciformes > Lybiidae > Tricholaema lacrymosa > Tricholaema leucomelas. Next base: position 413,864 of record WAAF01014692.1, read on the forward strand.
GTTGCTGTTCAATTAGCTGTTTAGAATTGTGCACTTTGCATATTTGCTGTTTGACTGCACTCTGAAAAAAAAGGAAGTTCAGTCTATTTGTTACTCAATTAAAGCAATCTAAAAGGTGAATCATATTTTCCAATTTTTCTTAATTGTCTTGAAGTTTTGAGATAACTGTTTCTTCCAGGGAAAGACACTGACTTCTGCCTAGTCAGTTGTTATTATTTCAGTCTTGTACAGGGTCTTATCTTTAATGTAGAGTTTTCCATAGGTAAAAGTCAATATATTCCAAGATACTGGGACACAAATAGTTTGACTTGACAGGGGTAGAAACAGTAATCTACTCTGCAGTGCTAAATACAAAGAAATTGAAAAGGAAAATTGATACATGATTACATATATGAGGTTATTCATATCCATATCGTCTCATACATATACACACACGCAAGTGTATGTGTATTTACATATATTAAAACATTTCCCCACAGCAAACTGCTGGCTAAGCTGTCAGCCCACAGCTTGGATGACAACACTCTGTGCTGGGTGAGGAACTGGCTGGAGGGCCGAGCCCAGAGAGTGGTGGTGAATGGTGCCACATCCAGCTGGTGGCCAGTCACTAGTGGTGTCCCTCAAGGGTCAGTGCTGGGCCCCATCCTCTTTAACATCTTCATAGATGATCTGGACGTGGGCATTGAGTCAGTCATCAGCAAGTTTGCAGATGACACCAAGCTGGGGGCTGATGTGGCTGGGTTGGAGGGCAGAAGGGCTCTGCAGCGGGACCTTGACCGCCTGGACAGATGGGCAGAGTCCAATGGGATGGTGTTCAATGGCTCCAAGTGCCGAGTGCTGCACTTTGGCCACAACAACCCCATGCAGAGATACAGGCTGGGGTCGGAGTGGCTGGAGAGCAGCCAGACAGAGAGGGATCTGGGGGTGCTGATTGATACCCGCCTGAACATGAGCCAGCAGTGTGCCCAGGTGGCCAAGAGAGCCAATGGCATCCTGGCCTGCATCAGGAATGGTGTGGCCAGCAGGAGCAGGGAGGTCATTCTGCCCCTGTACTCTGCACTGGTTAGACCACACCTTGAGTACTGTGTTCAGTTCTGGGCCCCCCAGTTTAGAAGGGACATTGAGATGCTTGAGCGTGTCCAGAGAAGGGCAACGAGGCTGGTGAGAGGCCTCGAGCACAGCCCTACGAGGAGAGGCTGAGGGAGCTGGGATTGTTTAGCCTGGAGAAGAGGAGGCTCAGGGGAGACCTTATTGCTGTCTACAACTACCTGAGGGGTGGTTGTGGCCAGGGGGAGGTTGCTCTCTTCTCTCAGGTGGCCAGCACCAGAACGAGAGGATACAGCCTCAAGCTGCGCCAGGGGAAGTTTAGGCTCAAGGTGAGGAGAAAGTTCTTCACTGAGAGAGTCATTGGCTACTGGAATGGGCTGCCCAGGGAGGTGGTGGAGTCGCCGTCCCTGGAGCTGTTCAAGGCAAGATTGGACGTGGCACTTGGTGCCATGGTCTAGCCTTGAGCTCTGTGGTGAAGGGTTGGACTTGATGATCTGTGAGGTCTCTTCCAACCCTGATGATACTATGATACTGTGATACATCTTTAAAATGTTTTGTCGTGGCTACCTTTCACACTGTAGTAGGGTCTCAGCATGCTTGTCAAAATTCTTGTTGTAGAACAGAAAAGGAATGACACTCTTCTCAAAAGTTTGGAATGCATACTCATCTTTTGTGACTGACGGCATAGCTAGCTTTATATTGTCAGCATTTCTCTTACATTTCCAGAGGCTCTGAGATGTGCACTTAAGATTAGCAAGACAGCTCTTGCAGTCCATTCTGAAATCCTCTGTTAGATAATATTTGAAAGAAGAAAAGTGAGGGTGGTAAGACACTGGAATGGGTTGCCCAGGGAGGTTGTGGATACTTCCTTCCTGGAGGTGTTTAAGGCCAGGCTGGATGAAGCCTTGAGCAACCTGCTCTAGTGGGAGGTGTCCCTGCCTATGGCAGGGGGTTGGAGCTGGATGATCCTTGAGGTCCCATCCAACCTAAACCATTCTATGATTCTATGATTCTAACTTTCATAACTGCAAATGCTCAGCAAAAGAAATTGAGATGTGAGATAAGTATTTCCAAGAGACATTCTAGCAGAACCCTTCTTCCACCCTTGCACACAGAGTCCCTTCCCATGCCCTCCTCTCCTCCTCATTTTCCTTTGTCCTTGTAGACCCATTCACTGGTTCCTGCTTGTCCTTTTCCTCCTTCCAGGTAGGCAGCAGGAGTGGGATTTGGGCTTGACTCCCCTCTACTTTCCTCTCATCAGGATTTAGGGTATTGGACTGAAGTGAGACATAGGGGATGATAATAGGGCAGCAACACTTCCAAGTAGGTGCTCATAAAGTTTGCAGCAGTATTCCTGAATTCCTGTTTTGACTGTTGTCTATAGATATTGATGAAAAGCTCCTTTCATGACAAAGGCAGGAAGCTTTTAACGTGAAAACGGTCAAACTGTTGTCACAATTCAAAGCAACTATGAGCCCTGGAAAGAAACACAATATAAACATTCCCAGGAGAGCTCCTTGAGACTTGTTATGCAGAGCAAAGTTGGCACAGTGTCCCATTTGCAACAGAAAATCAACCATTTCAGCTTTTTCTGTTTGTCATTTTTAAGTGACATTGTATTTGGTTTTAAAAACCAGTTGCTGACGCACAAGACTTCTCTGTCCACTGATTCACATCAGACGGACACTCTTCCTGCACTCACAAGTGTCTGCTCAGGAGGCCTGGTTTTGCAATTGAAAAATCAATAATTCATTCATAGCCAAGATAAAGAGCTCAAGTCCATTGTGGAATTACCACCACTGTGAAGGCTCTGAGTTGTGTTCACACTACAAGAGGAGGAGACGGAGAATGTTTGCTACTTATAGTTTGTTCTACTACCTATTTTTGTTTTTTTCTAATGTGCCTATCACTAGACTATCTAAGCAACAATAAACTAGTCACTCAAGTGTTATATTAAATACTGCTTTCAAGATAGCATAGTATAATGAAAACCAAGCTTGTTTCGATGGTGATAAAAATGTTTGGTCAATAATTTCTACTGTAATTCCCAAGTGAACTGGCAGCCCTTGAGTTCATGAAGAGAAGTAGTATCATCCATTGTTATCCAGTAACATTTTGCTCCTGAAAAATACAAATTACAATTTGATTACAGTAGTTTATCTGCAAGAGGTACCTTTGAGGGGAAGGAATGCACAAAAGCTCAGAACAAGATCCAAAAATATATAAGATTAAAGGAAAAGCAGCCAGTTTTGAATTGGATTACGAAAAAACAACTTGCCGTATTTGCAATCTGTTGTAGAAACAATGGAAACAGGTAAAAACTGGCAAATATCTGTGCATTTCATAATTAATTGTTCAAGTTTTTACCAGTTGCTACCACCATGGTAGTTACTGTCTCTTAAATCATAACAAGCCTGTAGTTATCTATACTGTTTAGTTCCTTGCCTGTCTGTGCGGCTGAAGCTATTAGAAAAGTAATCATTGTAGCTCCTGCTATGGTGCATTTATTGAATGCATGAAAGACCATGGGTTTAGGCCTGGTATTTTCTGCAGCCCATTATGCTGGCTTCATAGCCATCAGCCATTGTTGTGCTGCATTTCCATTTACAGTGTCTTCAGAGTCCAATCTGATTCTTCTTTTCTTCTTCTTCCTGCCAGTAACAGTTTACAGCTGTGGCTGATCCACCACTGATGTGGCTGTGCTCTAATCCGGCCTTCTGAAATGATCCCATAAAAGAAGATCACTGAAAAGGGGTTGTTTTGGTTTTACTTTCAATAAATTGATATTTCACAGACCAAGAGCACTGTGTAGCTGTGATTTGGTTTGCTCAGCACAGTTGAGCAAATGGCATCTTCAACACTGCTCAGATTGCAGCTTGCTGCATGGCTCATTGTAAAGCTTAGATCCGACTAGCAACGTGTGGGGTCAAAAAGGGTTCAGAATGCTGATATTACCACTTTTTATGTGTCAAGGAACACTGTCACATCAATTTAATCAATCATGTTTTCTCTGTTGCTTCACAAACTTTCAACAGAAGCAGACGTTTTGAAACTCTTCAACAATGGATAGCATTTGATCACTTTTTAATACACAGCAGTTGCTTCTCTCCTGACTTGTTACACAGTCTGAGTTTCTCAAGAAAACTCAAATAGGGAAAAGTTAACAGTGTTCCTTTCTTTATGTTACAACAGGTTATAATGTCCTGAGTCTGAAGGCCTTGTGGTGTCCCAGAAGGAGGACTCAATGTTGGAGCTGGTTTTAGGATATCATTGCATGAGGTTAGAATAGATGTTTTCATAGTAGGCAAACTGCTGTAGAAGTATCTGTGGAATCTCTTCCAGGCTTCAGCTGATTTGCAAATCACAGGACTGTTAATTTCTGTTCCCTGTCCCACCCCTAAACTCTTCACCAGTTATGAGTTCTTGATACTTTGTGTTCAAAATTGCATGTGCTTTGAATCTTTAACTTCCATGAACTTTTATTTTGTCTTCTAGTCAGTTTGTATATGAAGAAATGCCTCTGCACTTCAAACATTTTCTAAATTGTAAGTTAAAAAACCCTTTTGGTGCGTATTAAATACTTGTATTTGAAGCTCGTTTCCCTCATGACATCCAATGTGAGGAAAACTTGGCTGCCCAAAGTTCTCAAAGGGAACTCAAAGTAATTATAAATATATTAAATTTCTTGGAGTTTGAGGTGATATTGATGCAAAATTAAGAGGAAATTCCATAAGAACTTAATCATGTTTCCTATACAATTTTTCCCTTGTTGGAGACAATCTAAGCCTTATTCTTTAATCCCTCCTTATTCCTCCACTTCACTAAACTTTTTAGTTTAGCTTCCTTTAGAACTTTCTTTAAAATACAAATAAAAATTTTAACTGTGAGGTTTCTGATTTGCAGGGCTCCAGCTGCAACACTAGAGCCTTTGGGAGAACATGATCTGGAGCTGAGAACTAAGTGTAGTTCCTCAAAGAATCATTTCATAAACTTGTGAATAGAACCGGTCTGCAGGGTACTGAATCTTAGTCACTTGCTCTTTGGCTTTTGCAATAGCCACGTGAAAAAGAAAGGGTTATTTATTAAGGGCAGAACAGTTCCCTTTTAGTTCTGTAGCAATCATGTCTCTCTCTCTCTCTTTTTTTTTTTTTTTCCAGTCCATGGAAAGTGTTATCTCAGGCAGCTTTGTGCAGGAAGTTCTGTTTATCACTTCCTCACAGTTGCAGTTTGTCTAGGACTTAAATATATGATATCAGATTGCATCAAAATGTGGGCCTTTGTGTGCTTAACTCATCAAAGGAGTGGACCCTCAGGACTTGATATCACTTTGCTGCATATGCGGTCATGTAGCAAAACAAAGTCTATCTAAACAGGACAGGACTATTTCTGTTGGTAGCGTAGCAAAGCTAGCAGAATTGGTGTAGTTTCAGGTATCTGCACAGTTTCACTTCTTGTTTTTAAATTTATCATTGGAAAAAAAAAAAAAAGTGACATGGTTTGCCAGCTTTTACTATGCAGGCTATGACCAATAAACCAAACCAAACCAAACCAAACAAAATACCCCCACCAAAAACAAAACTACATTTGCCTGTACAATCAAAAAACCCAAACCCAACTGGGATTCTCCTGGTGTGTGCTGCTGTGGTCCCTGCTTGTGTTACAAAAAGCACTCTGGTTGCAGCTGGCTATTGTTCCAGCAAATCTGAAATGGTAGATAGTTATCTGGACAGTTATGTGTCAAATAATTTTATCAAGACTATAACAAATATCAACAACAGCTACCGTGGGAGGTTGGGTACAGCTTGTGGACCTGCTCGCCCACCTTTGTGGTTGTGTTTCTATTTTCTGTACCCCTGATGAAGGAGTTCCCTCTTCAGTATAGCAGGCTGCATTGCCAGATGTTAGTCGTTCTGAGTAGCCACAGGAAACCTATTCAAACTTCTGCTGTAAGCAACAGCTCCTCTACACCAACTCTGGGTTTTAATACCACCTTCTCCCACGCCCCTTGCAGTATCTCGCTTAACTGTATTGGCACTTTTACTCGACACAAGTCAGTTTCGTGTTAGCTGATAAGTGTCTGGCTATTGCAGAGCTTGATATTGGCCTGCCAGTCAGAAAAGTTACAGCTTTGGGTTCATTTCTGCTCCTTCCCATGTGCTTCTGGTGCGCATTTTAACCACATGATAGATGAAAAACAGAATATGAGGTTAAGCTGGTATCCACTCTCAGATACGTGACGTAACATGCTATTTAATAAATCTACTGGGACAATAAAGGGGAAAAAGAAAACTGAATCTAAATTACTCATCAGTGAAAGACAAGTAAAACTCTACGTTCTCATGATTTCTCTTACTTGTGGGTGAAAAAATGTTATTAATAGGATATGGATAGAAACCGGTTGAGCATGTTTTCAGTCTCTTTCCTCCCCCCTGCCCCCATTATTTTAACTGCTGTATGGGTTGATGAACACGATCAGAAGACTACTCCTAATCTCATCAAGTAATTGCTAAGGAACCACTCAGTCATGTAAGCGGAGCAGAGCCATCCGATCTAAAGGAAGGAACTCCAGAGGCCAAACTTGTGGGGAGGACTCGAGCTTCTGGCAGACCCTGAAAACTCCTTCCTGTCAATCCTTGAGAGTGACCTGGAAAAAAAAATATCCCTTCTAATTCTGTCGTTTTCCAGACTGTCTTGTTAGTTCAAGAAAACCCTGAGAGGCACTTTATTCTGTCTTCCTGACTTCATTTGCTGCTTTCCACGGGCAGTGTGGTGTGAGCTCTAGCAATCACTCAAGGGAGCTAAGGAAAATTTTGAAAGGGGCAGGACATGTTGCTTTATGCTGTAATTTTGAGCCTTGGCAGTCCTTTGTAGGCAAAAAACTCTCACTGCTGGCCAGAAAACAGGAAATCCCTACTTGTAAGTGCCTTTTTTGTCCCCCCAAAGAAGCTTTTTTTTTTTTTCCCCTCCCCTTCTCTTTTGATTTGATTGTACAGCAAAAGTGAAAGCCAGGATTTCACCTAGAAACTGCCCTGCTGTTCCAAAATGGCTAAATGCCTTTACTTTGAAAATAACAATGCTGTGCAGGAAGAAAATTCATGCTAGTACATAGTGAAGAACGCTTCCATTTTCACTGTAGGAGGGAAAGCCCTGCTTTTGTTAGTCAGTATGGATAATCAGTGCTGTATAGCTTTCACCAGCACACAGTTGCTGAAATATAGAAGTTTTGTGTAGCTTTGCTCTTTGGAGCCTTGCACCACACCCTAAAACTACACTCTACAACTTAACTGCCTTGTTTTGGGGCTGTTTTTCCATTGATAAAGTCTTAAATATTTAAGTGAATGATGACACTCTAAGTGTCACTGAAGATGCCTGAAGAGTCTACCTCTCTTGACAGTCTACGGCTTGCGAAATCTAGTGGGCATGAAAGATACAATCAACTGCATTACTAGATTTGCTTTTCCAGTTAAGATGATGGTTTTAAATGTAATTCCTCCTCTTTCATTTGGGGAAATTGTTCTTTGGTTATGTACTTACTTATATTTTAGTCATTTCTGATTCTTGTGTCTCCTCTCAGAAAAGAACATAAGATGGTGTAATTCATCCAAGCTCAACCAGGATGAAGATGCACCACTTTAATGATATCTTGTCTTGAGACGCTGTAGAACTCCCGGGGATGCTAATTCATGTTAATTTAAACTTCTTATCACTACACTAGCAAGACCATTCACACATTTTACAGAGACACCACAGGATTTAGGCTGTTGTCCTAATTGCTATTGTTCAGGCTGCTAGCTATTATATTTACCACAAACAGTTTTCATCTTGTTGGGAGCCTGGTGCTAAACAGAAAAACAACACCTAAAGTAGAAATGTGTTGCTTTCTGAGAGCTGAAGCAATTACAGTGTAATATGCAAAGGAGTTCCTATACAATGTGTACATTTTTGGCTGTGTAAATTTTTGGCTGTGGTTTCCACAGAGGATAAATATGGCTCTAAGGAATCTTGTACCTGATTAGAAATGTAGAGCTCCATGACATAAAGCACAGCACACAGTCTTTATGTAATTTAAATTATATATATATATATATATATAAGCTTAAACACAGATGATTAACCAAGATATATGTGATCACAGTTGTCATGCCTGATCAAGTCTGAACTTATTCAATGATGTAGAGTAATAGTGGAAATCTATATTCAATTTTCTGTTGCACCACTCATTTGCAGTTTAACATTAGGTAAGTTACTTAATAAATTCAGTTTACAATTCAAACTCCCAGCTGTAAAGCAGCTGATATCTCCTTAGCTCTTTTATGACCCCAGTAATTTATAGTTCTGTGATGCTGTGGTGGTCAGAGCCATTTGTAAACACAGAGGTTCTTTTATAGCAATGACAAAATGCTGTCATGTTTAAATGAACATAGGATTTGGGTTTGTTTCCCAAATTGCTATTTTTGTCTTGTTTTAACCTGCTGGAGAACAAGCTGTAGTGTTTTTTTCTGGATACATGTATCATCTTAAGCAGAAATGTGTGGTGCGTCTGTTGTGGTGGTGTGTCTTTTGTCGTGGTATTACTCCCAGCTAGCTAATGTGGAATAAGATGTGCTAGACAACCTATCCTGAGTGGGATTCTTATAGGGACTTACTGAAAATGTTCTACTTTCAGCAAGGTGTTCATATTTTTTTTGCTCTTATAAGACCTAAAGTTTAGCAAATCTTGAGCATAATCGTGTTTTTATCTAATGGTGTGGCTTACTGAGCATGCATGTATATACAATATCTCTCGCTCTGAATTTGACCCTAACCTAGAGATCCTGGCTCTGTAGATCTTAGATACTCAGTTTCTGATGATCTGCTTTGACATTTCTGCACATGCAGAATCATATTCCCAGATGCAAAAGAGGATGGTGCATTGGACAGATGGGACTTATTCAAAGGGTAACCACAGGTCCAATGAACCTTGACTTCATGCACCAATTTGAAGAGTGTGCTGGTAGGCTGAGGAACAGAGAATCAATTCATTTGCCAGTTTTAATGAAGGCTTTTGTCCTCTCTAGATTTTTAATTACAACTGAATAGAATAAGTGTAACATAGTCAGGTGTTGGCAAGGACAGTACTTCAGTACTACAAGAACCCTCAGCTAGGACACTAAGGCTACATCAAGTCCCATGGTCCTTCAATCAAAAGATATTAGGAGGCACCAATGTTGCTAGTTGTTAGTTAAATGTTTGCCAAAGAGCAGGTATGGTTATTGGTTACGGTCACTACTTTAAGTCCTTGTCTGGTGAATTGTGTATTTGATTTAGATAGGCCTGTTCTGCTTTAAAGTACTGATAGAAAGGAAACATGTCTGTATGGTTGTGTAGAATACGGTTTATGAAAATGTGAGGTTGTCTCTTTCTGTCTTTCACACCAAATCATTTAAAATCTTCTTGTAAAGGTGTTGTGAGGAATTGGGATGGAAATTTGGTTTGGCTTTTTTGAGGATTCTTCTCATGTTGGAGTAGATTTCTCTGCCTTCAGCTACAGGGCTGAAAGGATGCTCCTGGGTCTCTGAAAGCCAGGATTCTGCTAAATACTCTCTTTACAGCCTGTCTAGACTTACAGAAATTGGGAGTGTCTAGTGGCCTCTTAGCACTTTAACAACTTCTGGCTGACTGTATGGGAATAGGCTTTGGTTAACCATATAAACACCATAGGGAGAGACAACTCAAGATCCCCAACTCTGAATTCCTGGCACTAGTGAATGAGTGACTGACTCTTAAATTAATCAGCAAGTGCAATGAGGAGTATTTCACTAGGTCGACTGTACTATGCCATTAACAGAAGGTAAACACAAGTGCACCAGCCAGAATTATGTAATTGTCTTTTGCTATGCTTCATTATAGTCAGTGTAGGATTCTTTAAAATTTATTTTGTTTTTATATTTCCAGTTCTGAGATGCCACCTGTGTCCCCTTGCACAGCTCTGCTCAAGTATGATATAAAAACAATCTAATTAAAATATGCTGTAAGAGACTTTAGCAGAGTGGAATAGTTCTGGTCTCACCTAGAAGATGTTCCCTCTATGTACCTACCACAGCCCATTTGCTAAACTCCTCTCTCTGCCTTCTGATCTGTAGAGGGCTGAACTTGTTCTGTTTAATGACAGGTGCTTTAATACGTTTGAAAGTACACACAAACTTTCATTTCTGGAGTTTGCGATTTGTGATTCATTATTCTGTGCTCTGTAGTTCACAGAGGAGGAAGAATTATGCAGACTGTGTGCAGAGAGTGATGAATTATGACAATGAGATCTGCTGGCATAACTTCATTGTTGCATGAGTAGTTGCTAGGACATCAGTGACTCAGACATCATAAAACGGTAGAACAACTAATTTTTGTGTGAGAAAGGTAGGTGAAGGATGGTATTTAGTGCCAGTTCTATTGCTAATGCAGGCTGAATGTTTTATCTTGAAATTATTTCTTGAAAGTACTTGCAAAATGCCCTGAATGAAATGCTAACAACCACTCAGATCTTCAGAAATATCACTACATTGTTTTTGGCAGAAAATATCTCAGCTACAGTCTAATAAAGCTGGAGCTCTTGCAAGGGAGCATAGAAGGAGTGGAGAGAAGAAATATGACATTTTGACTTTCTCAACCAGGCATTTCTGAATTTGATTACATGCTTTGGTGTTGACCTCATAAGAAATCTGAGGATTAATATTAACAAGAATTAACCAGAACAGATAAATGGCCTCCAAATGTGAATTCCACTGTCTCAAAATCTGGAAGTTAAAATAAGGGGAAAGCAGATTAGGTAATTTTCTGGAAAAAGGGACAGTTTCTTTGCATTTGGTGACCTAACAACTTCCTCCTTAACTTTGGGAATATCAGGCACACTTCTAAGGCACTGAGAAGTCGTTTTGCTGCTTCCTGGCAGTCACATATAATCAGGAGACATGATATAACCATTCCTCATGATAGAAATCAGAAGCAACCAAATGTTAATTTTTTCAATATGAAAACCAAGAATTTGTTCTAATGCAGAAAAGGAGAACTTCTAGGAGAAGACCTGTCAGAGGGAGTAGTCTCTCTATTGCTGAGCCTTTCAGCCTGTTAAAACTACACTACTCCCAAATCCAGCTCTGAGGTATGCCCTGGCCAGGCAGCAGCAATGTGTTGTGGGTGGCCACTCTGGAGACTTGGCTTCTCCATCAAGTGTGGAGGGGGCTGTGCTTCTGCTACTGCTTCCTTTTCCTGTTCTTGCTTCACAGGTGTGTCTCACTGATGGGTGAGAGGATTTTAAATATAGTCTGACAAATCTTTTGTTCTTTTTGCATGGCTGAACTCTGCAGTGTATTTGAGGGAGGAGAGCCTGCTTGCTTTGTGCTGGGATATTGGGAAAGTTCTTGACCTAGTGGGATATTTAGGGCCAGGGGTGTGAAGGTGCGTCCTCAGCAAATTGTTCCCGCTTCATCCTTTGGGAGATGGTGCCTGTTGCTGGATTTCTGAGTTTCTGATCCTTTGAAATTTTGTATTTGTAGGAAACAGTGGTCACATCGCTACCCTGGGTGCAGCTGTATCTCAGGGAGGGTCACACAGCCCATGGTCATCTCCCTGGATGCATCCATAAGGGTGAACACTAGGATGCGACACGGGTTTGCTAAGTCTGTTTTATTTCATTGACAGTTGTCATCTGTAAAAATCAGCTTTCTTTATTGCAGTACCTGGGCATGTCTCAGCATGGCCACAGCCACCACTTGGTTTCCAAAAGTCAGAAAGAATGTGGCCATACTGCTACACAGTGGGAGATTGTCTAGATGCATGGATGCTGGCCGTGCTGTGCCAGCTGCCCACAGATCCATAGAGTTACAGAAAAAGTCCCATCTCCAATTAGATTCCCTGCATAAGTGCAGCCTCTGCTGCCTTACAGAAGAAGCTAGCTGTGCTCTGACAGTGAAGGAAGCCAAGGATACAAAACCAGGGTTCTATAAGTCATGAACTGAAAGAAGAAAACACTGAAAGAGCACCATGCACACCTTCCCAAATGTATACCTACATAAGTGGGAAGTTTGTGCTTGGAATGCCCAAGTATGGTATGTTCATCCTGCAAGCAGTGCTGCAATGACCCCTGTAGCTAAGGAAGGAGAATTGAAAGACTCTGTAGGAAGTGCTCCTGAGACTCTCTCAAAGATGTTGACTGCCTATGGCAAGGGACTTCAAAAGACTGCAACAACAAGCAGTCTTGCCGTCTAGCAACCAGTAGCAATGAGGAAGTAATAGGCAGGGAGCCTGGACCCCTTATTTTTCTGGAAGTTTTGGAACTGTTTAGGCTCTGACAAAGCAGAAACATTTCATCCTGAAATTGAGATGTAGTCCTTAGCTCTCTGCTAAGGTTTTCTGTCCTTCAGTTTAGTCACAAAAAATTAAAATAAGACAGGGACTTTATGAAGCTTATTAACCTCTCTCCAAAAGTTCAAATGACATTTTTAAACACTAAACTGTCTGGATTTGAACTATCTATGCAGTGGCCAAGAGATTTTTAAAATTAATTTTCTATTTTTAATCCCATTGATACTGAAGAATTTTAAGCAGTATTGGTTGTTGTTTTCTTTCTTATGAGAATATTTCCTTTTATCTTCACCTCATGCTGCAAATTCACTGAAAACAGCAAGTAACAAGGCCAACTCTGGCATCTGACCAAAAAGGGTTTTCAGCTAGAGATTCATTATTGGGTATAAAAATAGCTAACTTTGTTTAAAGACACTTCTCACACAACAAGAAAGAGTTTCAATTACAATATCTCCTTTAAAGTGAAGATTAAACATCTTTACCAGGACAGTGCACTAATCTCATGAATCCTCTGCATGTTGAGAAGTAGTGCTATTGAAAATAAACATCAATTTGAGGACTCATAACCCAAGAAAATAGTTGTCAAGTGACTTTAGAGCTCCCTATAAATTTCCTCTTTGTGACTCCAGCAGTAGTGCTCAACAAGAGAGTTAAATATTTGTATTAGGTGCTCCTGCCTTTAACAGACTAATTAAAAAGATGGAATTCTTTGATTCTATCTCAAATCATTTTAGTTCTAATCTCTCTCAGGCAAAGCCAGCTCTATAAATTGAGCTAAATGTATTTTTTTTTTTTTAATAGAGACTTTAGAGTATAGCAATAAATTCAATCACTGGGAAAGTAAACGCAACTGAAGTATCCTTAATGATGGGATTGTGTAGTTGTTATGGTTATAATCCTCTTACACAGACCTTTACCTTGAAGGCTATAAATTCTTTGAGAAATTATTTCAATGGGAAGGGACATTACTTCAAGCATCATGTTTAAATATGATGGGAACAAAGATTTATTTAAGTTTGAAAAAAACAAGTCACAGAAACTGGAGTAGTAATAATGGAGGGAGATGACATTTTTGCCTATTATGCAGACTGTCTAAAATTCGTATTTCCAAAGAAACCACACAATGGAACCATCTCTGGGGGTACTCCTTGTTATTTGTATCATAGGCATGCCTGAAAGTTGCCATTAAGGATCCAGGCCCTCATTCTGCTTTACCTGCAAATATTAAAAAACAGCACCTGAATCAAGAAGTGTCACTCTGAATACCTGAACCAAAGCCCAGTGAAGTCAGTGGAAGACTTTCCATTGATTTTAATGATTTGGTTCAGGAGCTAAGTAAGTATTTCTAAGAAAAAAAAAATCAATATTGTCCCACAGTGGTAATGTTTTTATGTGCTTCTATTGATTCCTTTGTCATAGATCAGAGGACACATTGGGACTGTCAACAGATGAGGTTTTAACAAAGTGATTTGATTTATTAACATCTGCAGAAGCAAGTATTTCTCAAATGTCAGCAAACAAGAATTCAGCAGAAGGATCACCACAAAAAATGACTTATTGCACAATGTGAGCTGAATTCAGCAGGAGCAGGCTTTCCTTAAAACCAGCTTATGTCAGAGTTCTACATGAGATGCACAATGTAAGCTGAGTATTCAGAAACCTGCTGTTTTTTAACCAACTGTGTCATCAGATCTAAGAAAAGCTCTTTCCTAAGGATCTTAACTTACCTCCTTACGTGATCATGGTGAGCATTGTGGTTATAAAAATTGCACCAAAATTCTCCGAGTTGAACTTCATCAGTTGTGCTTTATGATTTAACAGTCCATCTTTTCCAAATAATGACTGTGAAATGCATAATTCTATTTTAGAAATGCATCTGACTTAAAAATGCAACTCCCGGGACACTGTTAGGATTGCTTGTGTTGGTAGTATTTGCTATGTGACTGTACATTTGAGAGCCCTGTCATTTAGCTTCGACACCCTATAAACCAGATGAAACACTTTGCTAATTTCTTTGGAAGGATTCTTGTAAGTTTGGGCTTGTAATTCATCTTGATTAATTTATGGTTATTTGAAAAATTAATAGTTCATACAAGTCAACAATTACATAGTAGCAGTCTAGTGGTGCAGAGCTTTTGTGGTACACTAGACCTTTTCACATGATATTGTTTCTGAGTTCACTAATAATGACTAGAAAAATCCCCAAGTTTAAAATACAATTTCCTACCTTTGAAAGGATCTTTTTACCTGGAAGAATATTGGAAATATTTCAGAATTTTCCTGATACAAACCCAAAACTACAAGTTAGAGCTGACATAGTATAGGATAGGTTACATTCATTCATATTTTTCAAACCAATGTAAAGCTTAATTTCCTAACTGTAGTAATTTATTACTTAGCTTGTTACAGTAGGAATACCTTTAACAGTTCAATCAATCATACAAAAATGTGGATACCATGTAAATCTTATCAGGATCACTAAAATAATGGGACTTTTGTTTACAAGGTGTCGATTGGTTTTAGAGGCTTTGATAATGACTCCAGACAGTCAATAAATACAGAGACTTTTACACTGCCAGTAGGAGCCAAACTAAATTATCTAATCTTTTTAAAATGACAGACAACACAATGAACTCTGAACTTAATCCCCTCCAAACATTAAGGAGACAGTTTAGTGCTTAAAGTACTATTCAAACTCAAAACCTACATTAAAAAAAAAAAAAGAAATCATTAAGTGTCTGATTTAAACACACAGAAAACTCAGAGCTAAGGCTGCTTTTCCTTCCTATTGTGCCTGGGCAGTGGTCTGTGGTGGGCTTCAAGCCTGTCACAACTTGTCTCGGGCAAGGAAAACACCTGCTGGCATGAAAAGGAAAAAAAACCTCCATTCTGTGTCTTTATTGATCAAATTCCCCCCTAGCATTTTGCAGAAGACATGGGGATAATGTATAATTCTACTTTTCAAGTGACAGGATTTGCACTGCTGGGCTCATAACCCCTGAAAATGACACGTGGGTTTTAACGGGAATAGGGAACTGTAAATGTAAAGCTTACATTAGACTGAGAGATGGGTGAGAAGGGTAGCAAGCAATAGCTAATGCTCAAGTTTCTTGTGGGGCAGTATCTCCAGGCATAATTAGACACTAAGAAGGCTAATCATGGAAAGTACATTAATCCTTTGCTTCAGATCTACGAAGCAAGTCAGGTTTTGTTCTATAAAATGACATCCACCACAGTTAAACATTTCTCTAATGCCTGTTAATAGAGAAAAAAGTCATAAGGGTAGTTATCAAATACACATATTTGTTTTAAAATAAATAATAGGATTGGCTGGCAGCAGGGCTCTTTCTTCTACTAGCAATAAAGTCAGAGGAAAGAAATAAAAAATATTCTCAAGTTACTATTATCAATTCTTATAAGGCAGATAACTGTTTCCTTTTCAGCTTCTTAGAACTGCTATGTGCAGCACAAATCTGAAATGGTGAGGATTTGATATCACCCCATTGTCCATAGACTGCTTCTTACATCTCTGGTTTATTGATTTGTCTCAATAACACACCTACCTTTCTGGCTGATGAAAGAAGGAAGGACTCCTTTCCAATGCATCCCCCTTGCTGCTGCCCAGTGTAAAAACAAATGCTTTGGTTTTATTCTTAACATGACCCAGACATCTTTGCTGTCATTCCTGAGTAATTTGAAACAAGTTGTGTTAACTCTCTGCATTTATTATTAACTATTATCACCAAATACTTAATATCTCCTGAGATATTTGTTTGACGCCTCTCTATATCTCAGGATTATTGTTGTATGCAAAGTGGAAATACAATTTAGACATTAATTTGGACTTTAAACAATTGATTTCTAATTATTAAAATCTGTTTACACTGCTGGTGCCTTTTGTTGTTCTGCAGCTTGGTAGTTCGTGTTTTTTTGCCTAAGTTATTTGCATTATCTTCATAAGTTACAGTATTTGCATATGGATGGTTTCAGATATTTTACATTATTAACAACTAATTCTCAGGTGAAGTTCCCCCTGTCTGTGTTTTGCCATGATGAATTACTTAAGCTTGTCTCTCCTGCAGTGCTTGTTGGGCAGACCATAGTTACTTGTTGGTTGAGTTGACACAGGGATGAGCTACATTATCAGAACAGCCTAAATCTTATAATGGATTGTTATTGAGAGATGTGGTGTCTGTGTTCTCTGGATGAGATCAATCAGCAGAGGTGAGAGGGAGAGTATTTATTTGGCATCAACATCTGATAGTTTAAACCATTTTCTAAGGTATATACTTACATTAACTTTACACAAGCTGTATCTTGACCCCAGGCTCCAGTTCTTCTAATTAATTTTGCTGACCTACTAGAACACTTCAGGATGCTCTAGCAAAAAACATCTCGAAGTATTTTCTTTGGAACAGTTTTGTGTAAGTTTGACCGATGGAATGTTGTTAAATTATGCTTTCTCTTGTGGTAATTTGGTGTAAAGTTAGTGAAATTAAAGGTCATTTAGAATCATAGAATCAACCAGGTTGGAAGAGACCTCCAAGATCATCCAGTCCAACCTATCACCCAGCCCTATCCAGTCAACTAGACCATGGCACTAAGTGCCTCATCCAGTCTTTTCTTCAACACCCCCAGAGACGGTGACTCCACCACCTCCCTGGGCAGCCCATTCCAATGGCAAATCACTTTCTCTGGGAAGAACTTCCTCCTAACATCCAGCCTATACTTCCCCCGGCACAACTTGAGGCTGTGTCCCCTTGTTCTATTGCTGGTTGCCTGGCAGAAGAGGCCAATCCCCACCTGGCTGCAGCCTCCCTTCAGGTAGTTGTAGACAGGAATGAGGTCTGCCCTGAGCCTCCTCTTCTCCAGGCTGAACAACCCCAGCTCCCTCAGCCTCTCCTCATAGGGTTTGTGTTCCAGATGTGGCCCTCAGTGATATGGTTTAGTGGTGAGCTTGATAGAGTAGGTTGGACATGATGATCCCAAGCTGAATGATTCTATTACATTTCATGGCACTTTTGTTTTACAACAGTGTATTTCTGTAGCTACCTAATTAGTATTTCCTGAGCCAAACAAGAGCTATATGTTTTCTAATGAAAAAAAGGAGAAAGATGCTGAACCAGAACTCTGCTGGGTGCTGTGCTGGATGAAAATCCACAACTGCCATTAAAAATGGATGGTATTTCCCCCTTTAATTTCTTTGAAACCTTTATCTGTCGTTCTAATAGATTACTTCCTAAATGTATCTCTGTTTAGTTACTGTGTATTTAAGGATAAGTACTGCAGAAAATCTTGTAATAGGAAAATCTGTGTTAAAGAGCTATTCATCTGGTCTTAAATAATATCTAATCTGTATCCAGTTAGAGCGGAACCTACAATGAGTGCCTATAGGACATATTGCAGCATCTTTTACTCTCTGTGGCTCTTTCTCCCACCCTTTTTTCTCCACTATGTTCTTCTAAAATGTATTGTGTATGTGCAGTCCCACCACAGATCCAGTTATAACCAGATTACTTACAGGCATTTATAACTTATTTTAAATATGTTTGTACCAGTAGTGCCAATGAAAGAGTTTAAGAAAGTTGAATGGCCCCAATTGGCATTGTGGGCAAAGCATCCTTGGCAGGGGTTGGATGGCACAGGAGTTATGGATTCACCATGCTAATCCACTGTGGGCTAGCTATAACGCAACACATGTAATGCAGCCCTATCAACCTTTCCTAACCCTGGCAGAGTGGCAGGAACCTACTAGTCTGGCTTACTGTGCTGCTGTTGTAGCTGTGTCAGTCATAGGGCCAAGCTACTGCCATGCAGTGGTGTGTCCCCTGGGGACGTGCTGGTGGACTTGAGGCTGGCTTGGTGATACCTGTGTTCTTGGGTGTTGAATCTGTCCTGTTGTGTTGGGTATGCCTATGGTGATTCAGTCTCAATCTCTGAAGCACTGAGCTCCCCTATCATTTGTAAGAGCCTCTCATCATGGTGCTAGCCCCCAGTGTGGTTCAGCTTTGGTGTCCTTGGAAGGACACCTTTGGTCTCCTGAATGGAAACCAAGTACTGCTTTCTGGAATAAATCCCAGCTATGCAATGGCTTTTTTCTTCCAAGAAGAGTGGCAGTTACTGTATCTTTAATTGCCAGCTGTGCAGCAATTGCAAAAAAAAGTACATATCAGCTTGCCATTTTTTTTTAATTGATCAGACCCTTCCCTTACTTTGCCAGACTGCATGTGTATTTATAGCCATGTAACACTACACCAGATCTGCCTTTGTTTTTGTGATTTATGGGGTTTTTTCTTAAACAGGAAAGCATTCATTATCAAATGTTGTGAGAACAATACAGTGACTGGAGGTTATTTTATATGAAAATATTGTTGATTGTTCCTCCCCTAGAAAGCTCTCTTGGCAGCTCACTTCCTGCCAAATGAATCAGCAAAAGCTGCTCATGAAAGTTGTTAATATATAATACAATCACCTAGCACAGCACTTGCTCCTTATCTGTGAAATCCTGTTGTGATCAATGATTGACATCACCTTTTGATTATAGTCTTTAAGCACAGTTTTTAAATATAAATTAATGGCCTTGGAATTTCTAAATAAACATTCCCTTTTGTTTAGCAGAGTTTCCTATTTTCTTACCAAAACAAAGTTGTATTGTCATTGTTCAGTTTTCACTGGAAAAACTGTTTGTGGCCCGGAACGTTCTCAAAAAACCAAGCGGTTCCTTTCAGGTCTATTAAGTGTTGATTTACAAGGTCTAACCTGCCACATTAATTGAATATAGCTAGGAAATAGTCGAGTATGATACTGTAAGTAATGATTCCTGCATTCACTTACTAGGAAAAAAAAAAATTCTCTTGAAGTATAGTTCTGTTTGGCAATGGGGGCTTTTTTTTTGGTCTTTCACAGTAGTAAACCCCAGATTATCTAAGCAGGCAACATTGTCAAGATATTTCCTCTAAATCCTCGTTGTGTTGTTAACACTACTGAACAGCTGGGCATGGGCTGTTCTGCAAAAATTCATTCTGAAGATTTCTTCTGGCCAGGTCTGACCAGCAGGATAATTGAAACACCAATCACTATACAGTGATATGCTAATGTTAATCATACCGTCTCGCAAACTTCAGTGAAGTACAAGTGAAGAAAGTGGCCTTCCAGTATCTGAGGAAGGACTACTGACAAGGTCTTGTAATGACAGGATTAGGAGTAATGGGTTTAAAGTGGAAGAGGGGAGATTCAAACTAGATGTTAGGAAGAAGTTCTTTACAGTGAGAATGGTGAAACACTGGCACAGGTTGCCCAGGGAGGTTGTGGCTGCTCCCTTCCTGGAGGTGTTCAAGGCTAGGTTGGATGAGGCCTTGAGCGACCTGTTCTAGTGGGAGGTATCCCTGCCTATGGCGGAGGCTTGGAACTAGATGATCTTTGAGGTCCCTTCCAACCTAAACCATTCTACAATAAGCCTGACCTGTAGAGAACTGGTGCAAAAAGCTATTTGATAATTTATTCCCATCCCCTTCTTTTTATTGAAGCGGAGTTATTGCACTTAGGTCAGTTAGACAGAGTTCTAACTAAACTGAAATTAACAACCTGAGAGACTAAAAATACCTGTGGAGAATTTAATTACTCATCAGCTAAAGTGATCCAAGCTTATTTTCAGACAAGGGATTTCCCCTCCCTAAAAAACAAAAAAAAGGCATTTAGAGAATATAGGCCATGGTAAAAATGATCGAGCATTTGAATGAGTTAGTCATGGTGGTTCAAATTAAAGAGTCTTAGTTTGCAGTGAGGACAGGCTCAGAGGGGGCATGGTGTCTGTCAGTCTCTGTGGTCCAGCTGATAGAGCAATTCGCCCAGCTAGGGTCACTTGGCCATCACCAGTCAGGTGTCTGTCATACACTTGTCCTAACCTCAAAAGTAATTTTAATTTCTGGTTTGCTCATATTCCAACCTAGGAAAGGGAGCCAGTTTTCTCAGGAAAGTTTTCCTGGGTTGCATAAGGAATTTAAATGCTGTGGTTACCTAAGACTAGACACTCAATGTGGGGAGAAAAAATAAAACACAACACCTCAACTTCTAGAACAGCAACGACCTCCAAGGCAGCAGCTGTACGTACAGCTCCTCACTGCCTACAAGAAAGCAAAGCACTCAGGCTCTTAAGGCATGTCTTTGACTCAGGGTTTTAATTGATGTCTGTCCTAAAAACATTCCCTCTTCTTAATAGTGTGTTTAAATGGATTACTGTTTTGTTCAAGACAACAACATAGAAGCTGCTTTGTAAGATGTTATCTCACATTCTTCAGCAGTCTCTCCTTTAAATATGATATTCATATGCTGTGTTAAAATGTAATAGATATATTTATTTAGTGTGAACTGTTGGGTACTTTCTATGTGTTCCCAGAGCTGGGGCTAAGCATTATGTGATGGTCTGTACATTGCAATGAAGAAAAAATAGTATTTGTCCTTCTATGACACCAAGTATGTATGATGAGAGTGATTCTATGTATGATGAGAGTGATTCTCCTTTTGCTCCCGCTGCTGCCAGGGAGAAATGCCTCTCTTCAGACAGCAGTCTCGATGGCTTTATTGACTTTTTAAGAAAGATAGTATCTACATTGACTGAGGATCTCTCCTGACATTTTTAGGCACATGTAAGATACTGTGATGTCAATCAAAAGTCAAAAGTATTTAGTGATGTGCTACCCTGCTAATGGGAGAGGTGTGTTTCGCTTTGTGTAATTTAAAAGTAACAGATTTGCACCCATGCAATAAAATGTTATTTCCTTCTCCTTTATACTGAGGATAGTTATATACTCTGTCCAGTTCTTAAATTCAGTGTAATTACAAGAACCTCAAATGTATTTACACATGTTTTACTACAATTCACGAAGCATAATTAACTTAAACACTTTGAAAAATCAAGGTAATTTCCATGCTGGTATGTAATATAGTGGCAGTATGGAGTGATCAGGAAAGTCAGCCACCTTTAAAAGAACATATTTTATTAGATGCTTGCTACAGAGATGTTTTAGCAATCATGCACTGTAGAGAGACAGTAGCAATTCAGCTCTAGAAAAGTCAGATTACTAGTTATGGTAGTAACTACTACCATAACTACTAGTTATGGTAGTACTTGGAGCACTAAATTCTTAACACATTTCTTTTGTCTTAGGGTGTTTATGCAATAGTTGAAAATAAATGCTGTTTTTTAAATAGAAATAATAATTTTATATGCAAAACCTAAAGCACATTTCATCCTGAAAAAAAATAATTAAGTGCATTTGTGACAGCTAAAAAACATATTCATATGCAGTAAATGGTTGTGAATCCTACACAGAGGCCTCCTACCTAATCTGGAGAGGGGATTTTATAGTTTCTGAATGTTAGTATCGTGTTTATTAATATGTCCAAGTATCTTGTCTGAAAAAGCAGTAGATTATAAAGATCAGAGCATAAGAAGTAGGTAACCACTATGCTTGTTATTAAAATTATTATGGAAGTCCAATTTCATACACAATTGCATGGCTTTATTACAAAAAAATAGAAGATTCAAGACTTTTTTTTCTTAGTGTAATGGATGAAGAGGCCTAGAAATATACCGCAAGTCCCTGTTTATAGAGAAAGATTGCTGTCTTTGATGTTTTGCAGACAGCTCAATCTTATACTCTCCAAGCATTCCATTCAGCCCAGTCTATGTTGTATATCTCTTATTACTGCACCAATTACACTGAATTATCCGTTCCTGCATAGCTGCTCTTGCTATTTTTGCTTAGGCAAAACTGCCTGATTTCTGGTGGCATAGCCTTGAGAATTGTATTTATCTGCACTTCCTATTCCAAACTTTCAATAATGTATTTGACAAAAATGGTTTTCTCCTGGTCAGACAGGCCAGGTTGAGCTAGATGTAGCTGTACTGTTGATGGTAAGATACAGGTGAGTGCATGTTGGTGATTACAAGCATTCGGGGGTGTAGAGAAAGCAAGAAACAAGTTAAACTTCCCTTCTTCCTCCCAGTAAGTCTTTTATAGCAGTACTCATCAAGAAGCTCAGGGGGCTATTGAGGTTACAGATTACATAAAACTTCTTAGAGCATAACTGTATCAAGGCAAAACATGTCAGTGGTAATTTTGGCAGTTACTTATTTGCCTGTCATTCCCAAGAACCATTTCACAGGGCTTTTGATTCATTTGAGAGGCAGACAGAACTGGGTCTGGCTACCAGAAAAGAAGATGGCACAAGTGGAACAGGTTCTAGGGAGAATGAACTTGTTTGCAAGTGTCCAGTTTGGGGATGAGCCCAGGAATGGAGGCAGCACCAGAGCAGGAGATGCCAGAGAAATGACTAATGGCATTGTTGTCCCTGTGAAGGGATGTAAAGAGGAGAAATCTGAGCAATGACCAATGAAGTAATTTGTTATGGATGGCATTGCATGTGAAAATTATCTTTAGTAATCCCATTTGAGGGTGGACATTTCCCCCCTCCCTTTTTTTCCATGAATCATGCAAAACGGATTCCAATCCAACTGGAAAAGAAAATTTAACAAACTTCTGATGACTTGCTGCTGCTAATCTCTCATTGGTAATTCAAAAGAAAAAGTAATCTATGCTGGGATTATATATCCAGTAGGGATGACTATATACTACAGCACATGCTCCTCTTTTTTAATTGTCACACGCATAAAATGTATTTTTCAAGCATTAATGGAGGCAGCCTAAACTAGCAGTTCTTGGCCCTCTAGTATCCCACTGAGGTTGGGGAAGAGTGGGAGTTAAGGGAGGAAAAGGAGAAAGGACATGGTGAAAATGGTTTTGCTCTAGATAAGCCTGTGCATCATGCTTCACAACCCTGTTGTTGACAGAGCACTGAAACAGGCTACCCACAGAGACTGTGGAGTCTCCTTTTTGGAAGATTTTCAAAACCCACCTGGATGTGCTCATTTGCAACATGATCTAGGTGTACCTGTGTAGGGGCTTGAACTAGATGGCTTCTTCCCATCCATACCATTCTGTGATTCTATGGCACTCTATGGAATGTATCCTTTTGTCTTTTTGCAATAAGCTTTTATTTCTGTAGATAAGGCAGTTCCCTAAAGCCTTTTGAGAGTGGCCCTGAACTCATCTGGAAAAAAGAAAAGCTCACATATGACTGAAAGATATGCACTTTGGGCATGTCTAATCAGCACTGGGATTATGGAAGAGCTATCAAGGAGCAGAAGACAGAAACTCAAGAGAGTGATTTGCCATTGGAATGGGCTGCCCAGGGAGGTTGTGGAGTCACTATCCCTGGAGGTGTTCAAGAAAAGACTGGATGAGGCACTTAGTGCCATGGTCTAGTTGACTGGATAAAGCTGGGTGATAGGTTGGACTGGATGATCTTGGAGGTTTCTTCCAACATGGTTGATTCTATGAATTCCAGGATTCTATGAAACAGAGAGGAGTGTAGGTTGGGCAGATAACACAAGGAAGAAGCAGGATCACCTACAGGAGAAAAGGCTTTTGGCAGTTATGTGCAGATTCCTGCTCACGGATCTGAGACCAACTAGGTCCACTGCTACATTAGATCCTTCTCCACATGTCATGGCCTTACACAGATTTAGTTTGAGTCTAAACCACATTGGGGAGCCAACCAACCGGGCATTGTGCAATTTGTCTCCAGTTGGGTAACTTTACAGCTACCTCTACAAAGAACCAAGGCACCTCAAGACACACTTCCACAACTGAACAGACTGTAGCACTTGCCTGTTTATTTGGTCACTCACTTTTTTGTTTGCTTCTTTTTACATTATTTTGTTTTGTTATTAAATACATTTCCTTCCAGGTAGCAGTGACACCTACAACAACATTTACACAACAAATCCACAGTATGGTTTATTTTGTTTGATTTATTCCTAAAGCAAGCTTCTGAATGAGTTTTTGGGAAAGAAGGAAGAAATTGTACCAAAACCTTTGTTAATATTGAACTCACTTAATATTGCATAAAAACATTCAGAAAAGCACTCTGTATACATGCTTCCATCACTG
This sequence comes from Tricholaema leucomelas, assembly GCA_013400475.1. Lineage (NCBI taxonomy): Eukaryota > Metazoa > Chordata > Aves > Piciformes > Lybiidae > Tricholaema lacrymosa > Tricholaema leucomelas. The sequence continues at coordinate 438,262 of WAAF01014692.1, forward strand.
CAACCTATTTTTTTTGCAAGACACAGCATGTGATGTCTGCCCAAGGCATCTCCGATTCACCTGTCCTACCTGTGATCTGCCACAGTGGTGGCAGATGAACTTTGTTCTATCATATGAATAAGCTTCAGCTTATTCAGTATAATAATTTTTGCAGTTTACTTAGACTCACCTTATAATTGATGAATTACCACCGAATCTGGTGCTTGTTAAGGTTAGGAGTAGCTACGACATTCTTTTGCCTGTATTTGTGTGACATCCAGTGGCTGGATGGGTCAATCACAGGCTCTCATTTCTTGTGAAAGATGTAAAAATAGCTCACAACTCATTTAGAACAGGAAAGCAGGAAATGTATTGAAAATTAATGCTAACAGAGCTATTGCTTCATTTTGGTTTAAAAATAAACAGGTGACTAGAGCAGCTTGTTCAAGGGAACACATTACAGATTTGTATGTAACTCATTGTAGCCTTCAGAGCTCTTTCCCACTGCCATTGATAAGAACTCCTCAGTGCTACTGCTAGGCATGGAGAAGTGAATAAACAATCTATCACCCTGGGCAGAAATGAGTGATTCCTGGTTTCCTGCATTTAACTGTTGACTGTACCATGAATGTGTCAAGACTCATCAATTTCATCAGAAGCAGTATTGAAATGAGACAATTTTTAATTAAAACCTTTGAAATATCCAAATAAAAATGGACTGCCACATATTATTGAATTTGGTTTCAAAAAAAAGTTGTTTAAATTGAAAGATTAAGAACTCCACTGTCATATATGAAGTAACTGCCTGAAATTAAAGTAATTGGTGGCAGCTGTGCAAAGTATTTTCTTTACCATCATCACAATGACTTTGACAGCAGCACCACTCTCAATATTTGCAGTTCTTCCATTTTCTTTTCATTCCATGTAGGTTAGTAATTAGAAAGTTTTGTTTATTGTGCACTCCTATCAAAGCCACAGTTATCCCAGACCAATTTTTTGCACTCTGTTTTGCACTACTAACGCTGAAAAGAAAAAAGACAAGAACATGAAAGTTTCTGTGCATTTCTGGTCTCTTTCACAAGGCTCAGAAACCTTCTTCATAAATCCAGCTAATGTATTGTGTGTGCAGGCTTTTTATACAGAAAAATGAAGAATAAACTTTTTTTAAAAATTGTTTTTAATCTCATAAGGCTTAATAGAGAAATTGAACATTGATGTCTAGTGCTGGAAATTACTTTAAAATAGTGTTTTCAAACTAACTTAAGTTTCAAGCTTAACATTTATTACTGGTGGACTATTACAAAGATGCAAAAATACTAATTTTTACAGTAAATTTCCTGTTAGGATAAATAAATTTGACGCACACACGGAGACTGTGCAGGCCTGGATACTGCATACAAGGCAAATGTTACCAGCAGAGACAGGAAAACAGCAGCTGTGCGCCATTCTTGGACACAAAGTCCTCAGGAGTCACGAGGTTAGCTCAGGATCTGTTTTTTCATGCCTGGTTTTGCTGACTACATAGTCACTTAGTCAACGATAATAATCAGAATAGAAGTCCTCTCCTAAGTTAGACTAGTTTTATGCTAATCTATGGCAAGGAAAAGCAAATCAAATCTGTCAGAACTGTATATAGAAGAAAAAAAAGATCAGATATATGAAAATGCACTTGCTGAGATCCAGTCCTTTGAGCTGCCTCTTGGAACCACCCTAAGGTATGCATCTTTTAGATAATACTTTATTGTTCATGATGGATTTGTTCCATTCTGCAACTGTTCTTTCAGTCAGCCAAATATATTAGAAACCTTTCTTGATTCTGAAATCTACAGGAAAGTTGAATTTAATTTCTATGTGATGGGCCCTAAATGAGAAAATACGAGCCAAGGTCACCTACTCAGTTCTTTCTTTTCAGCGGGACAAAGCTATTACTCAAGGCTGGATGCAGATTTTCTGTGAAGAAATTACTCTTAAATGTGAAAACAGGGGGAAATTTGCTCTTTTGTGTAGAAGTGGCTTCAGTTTGATGTTAACTGCTACATTTTTCAAGAATTAACTATTTTTTAAAATAAGTGCCATCTTTTTTAATCACTAAAGACACAACTACACAAGATTTTGTTGTCAATATTCCTAGATATCTGAAGAATTTGAATATTTTTTTAGATTTACTGCTTATGGAAACTGCTTAATGGTAAGAGTGCAATAAAAAAAAATTCCTTTGCTTATTCACCTCTACAAAGAAGTAACATGTAAAACATTATGATGTCCTACATCTAAGCACACTGTCAGTATCTGCAGAAGAGTTTTAAAAATAGCCTGCTAGTACTGTAGGTGTCAGATTGCAGTGACTACCAGGCTAAAGAAAGAAAATGTAATTTACACTGAAAAATCTATGTCCGTCAGTAACCTGATGATGGGGGGGGAGGAAAGTGGGAAGATTGTTACTGCATTTAAGTGATTTCTTGAAGGAAATACTACTGCAGTGGTAGCCTGTAAAATCTATTTTCTTTCTGCAACATGCACTTTGTAGGTACTTGTCTACATTTGGAATAGTTCTTCTTGATTTAGTAAGTGTCATCAATAAATTAATTTGAATCAACACTGAATATGGTAAACCCAGAACCATAGACAGATGTCCAGAGTCTTTGGTGCCATTTATTAACAAGTATCCAGGTGTAAGTGCACCTGGGCAGAAAAAATGATGAATCTGACTACAATAACTAGAGGGGTACCAAACAATTGTAGCTAGCTGGTGTTTAGACACTGATGTATTCACAGTTTTTACTCCCTCACTGGAAAAGTGAAGGTTTACACTGAAGGCCTATGTCTTTACTTTGGGTTTCCACTTGCACACAAAGTAGATGTGCCTTGAGCATGCAAAACCCAAGGGGTAGTTAATCTTTGGCCATAAACCACAAAGTGCATTATTTACACAGAAAATGGGCTATTCCTCCTTCACTGAAAAATGAACTTTGTTGTAGACATTCTCCAGGGCCATAGGAAAAAACAGGCCCATTTCTAGGAAGACTACTTTCTAGCAAGTCAGTGCATAAAAAGTGCAATTCTTGTTCTATTTCTACCCCGGCCCCCGAATTTCTACCACTTAAATAAAGGAAGGAAACAGATGGGCGACTGAATGTGAACGCAGAAAACCCTGCAGAGCCTCCGTGTTAGGTGTAGGTGCCACCGGCTAGGCGGCTGCCGCCGCACCGCTATCGCCTCCCTGCTGGGACTATCCGCATGTCCATGAGTTAAAAGAAAAAACAAACAAACCCAAAACCACCAAAACAAAGAAACGCCCCTATTAAATACTGAAGAAAAAAAAAAACAACAAACCAAACCCAAAAAACCACGCCGGCAGGCAAAGCAGAACTAGTCCCGAGGAAAAGGCCGGGTTTGACCTCGTAACCCCAAGGCGTCCCTGTAGTGCGGTGCAACGGGGCAGCTGGTCCGTCCGTCCGTCCGCAGCGTAGTTGAAAGAGGGGTCGAATTGTTGATATCCCTCTTCAGTAACAGGGCGCTGAGCGGGTGGCAGCAGGCAGGGACAGCTGCCCGCGGTCTACACTGGGCACTAGCGCTCAAGGTACGGAGGGGCTTTTGCTGGTCGCCTTCGGCGCAGCACTCATCCTGACAGGGGACACGAGGCACCGGCTGTCCGAGGCGACCTACTCCTCCTTGCCCGCCCCTTTACCTCCCTACTCACCCTAGCCTGAGCCACTTGCCTCTCTTCGTGCCGGGAAAACCTCCTCGGCAGCTGCCACTTTCCGAGCCCAGCTTCACGGCCGCCTCCGCCCTCGGTCCCTCCCCGGCACCTCCCGCAGAGGCACGGCTGCCGGGTCCCTCCCATCCAAGATGGCGGAAAGTCTCCCCGAGCATGATCGGATACTGCAGGAGATTGAAAGCACCGACACAGCCTGCGTGGGACCCACCTTGAGGTGAGGGGCGGCAGACGCCGCGGCGCGGGCGGCGGACGAGGGTTCCCTGCCCGGCCTTGCCTGCCCGTCCGGCCGCCCGGGGAGCCGTGGCCCGGCTTGGTGCGGCCCGGCCGCGCTTTCTGACAGCTGCTCCCCAGAGACGCCGTGGGGCTGCCCGAAGCGCCTCCGGTGGGAGCGGCCGCTCCGGGCTCGTAGGGGACACGCAACCCCTGTGGGAGACTGTCGGAGGCCCTACCTCTGGCCTCTGGATTCGAGCTTTACGGGGACGGCATATCCCGACCCCCTTTGGGGTGGCGGAAGAAGAAGGGGGCCGCCGCGGTGCAGGCAGGGAGAGTGGAGCCGGCGCGGCTGTCATTCTCGGGTCGGCGGAGCTGGCAGGGAAGGAAGGCTGAACGGAGGCTACGGCTGTGCCCCAGCCCCGGGCTGGCTGCCCTCTGTCATTGTCTACCGGGGAAGCGGGGCGCTGCCCGGCTTCCGGAGAGTAGTGGGCGCCCTAACCTAGTGCTGGTCTTTCCGCCGCCCCGAGCTGGGAGGGTTCCTGGACATGAGGCTTCTCGCGGTACCCCCGGGTCTGTGCTGAGAACTGGACCGAAACTCTACTCTGTGAGTAGGTGTTTGCATCAGTAACTACAGGGTTTCCCTGTATGCAACCTTTCCTAATGCAGTCGGAAATCTGCCCCGGTGAGGTTCCTTCTGGAAATGTGACAGTGTTCAGAGCATTTCTGAAATGCCACGACTTCGGTGATTTTATTTTTATCCTTTTCCATTCAGTTTTGCATACTGCCAAATGACGTCTCCTGCATGTTGTAGAGAGGAGTTTCTTAACCTTTCCTTGTAGAGAGGAGCGCGTCAGTGCCGTTCGGTTTGAGCTGGGGAGAGAAGAGCAGGCCCTGAACAGAGTGAATCAGGATATGGAGAAGGTGCATGGGGAAAGGGATATTCATTTTGGAGCCAGACTGATGCTTTCCTGATCAGAGGTGTCTGAAAGAAGTGAAAAAGCATGAACACTAGCCAAACTGGGGAGAGGCGCCTGTGAATTTGTGTGTTATCTGTTTGGGAAGATACAGAGAGTTGGTTTGCAGGGCACTGGAATAGGCAGTGTGTGGCAGCAGGCTGCGGGGTGCTGCTGCCTTTCCCTGGAGAGGAGGCGATTTATGCTGGAGAGCGTGGGTAGGGCTGGAAAGGGGGAAACGTGGGGTACACAAATGGGGAATATGATACTGAAAACTAATGGAAGAGAAATGTATGTTGCATGGGAAGCAGGTCATTTCCCATGCAGTGACTTTGTAGTTGGCTGCGTATGCCTGCAGTGGGTCCTCCAGTGCTGAGGGAGATGGCAGTCTGGCCATTTGTGCAAGGCTGGGGTTAAGCAGTCCTCAAAGTGCCCAGATGGGAAGTGTGATGAGGTGGCCTAAACATTACCCAAATGTTGTTTGTGTATTCAGCCTGGTAGTGGAGGCCAGCTTGGAGCAAACTGTGCTCTAATCTTCCCTTGCTATTCCTAAAACAGAGACAGTATTTGGAATGTAGTGTGGAGGTGACAAAGCTGAGCATCTCAAGGAGCTTTACCTGTGAGCGTTTGTAGCCTCGGCTGAGAAGGTAGCTGAGATGCTTTCAGACTTGAGTTGTCCCTGGGGGCTATTTCAGCTAGCAAACCAAGACAGATAGGAGTTGTCTGCAAAAACCACACTGAAATGAAAAACTTAGAAACAAAATGTCCTCCTTCTCTGGAGATGTTCAAGGCCCATCTGGAAGCGTTCCTCTGTGACCTGGGCTAGATTGTATGGTCCTGCTCTGGCAGAGGGGTTGGACTCAATGATCTCTTTGGGTCTCTTCCAACCCCTGACATCCTGTGATCCTATGAAAACGTTAAATATAATTACAGTTTCACAGTGTATAGTGTACAGAGTATCAGAGGAACCTTTTTAAAGGGCGTACAGGAATCAAGCTGCACAGTGGAAGGCATGTCTGAGAACTGCAAATGTGGATGGGAGAGGGATGTAAAAGGTGGAAGGGGCAATATGAATCTCTTTTCCATATTAAACATGTAAAATGCCATTTCTTTGCATATTACTGTCCTTTCTTTTTCTCTGTGTAGCTCATTTGTCTTATCTGTCTTCTTCTGGAGTTTTTTAGAAAATAAGTGTGTACTGGTCTGATTTAACCTCTAGTGTTTATTTACAAATCAAACCAAAAACCCTTAAACCAAAAAAACAAACCAAAAAAGTGCTAAAGAATAGTTCCACCTGGCTGAATGTTTTGGAAGGAAGTCCAGCCAACATCACAGAAATATGCTATTTCTTTGTAAGAACAGCAGTGTTTAAAATCAAAACTGTAGCTATCTGTTTAGCTATGTCTGTGAATTGCTGTGTGAAGATGAAGTCTAAATCTCACATTTACTGTCAAGATCTGCTTCAGTGAACAAAAGTGTGAAGGTAAAATGGAGTGTTGTTTTCTGCACAAGATTTAGGTTTTGCTTGCTAAACAATACAAATCAAAGAAATGAGTTGCATAGTGCCATATTCAGTTGCAAAAGGATAGAACATAAAAGAATCCATTGATTTCCAGTGGTGGAAGCCATTGATGCCAGCTGTCACATGTAGTCCCTGGAATTCCACTAATTTTGTTATGTGAAGTGGAATATGTTTTTATCTATGGTCTGTAGACCTGGGAGAATGTTTATAGCATTGTGACATGAAATAAAGTACCAATGCACCTACTTAAATATCAGAAGTAAAAAATAGGCTTGCAGTGAGTTAATATTAAATGCTGAAGATTGCAGGATATGCAAGATCTGATTTATCCTTCATTGCTCATATCCAGATCTCAGTATCTTCCTAGGGCATCCATGCTTCACAGAGGAAGTGTACTTTTTTTTTTGTGAACTGTACACAGATTCCATGGAAACACATTTCTGTTCTTGTTTTTTCTTCACTGTTTTGTTTGCTAGTTTGGCATAGTTGTCTCTGCCAGGGTGATGTTTCCTACCCTGCTAGAAAAGTGGCATGTTTTTTATGATATAAAAAACAATAGCATATATTGATATATAATTTTATTTGGTGTAATTTACAGATAAGAAACAACATACAGACTGAACCTGCAGGTGATTTCTAGTGCTGGAAATGGGAATGTGAAATGCAGGTCCTTTATAGGAGGAATCTAGGTACAGCTAGCACAATTTGGATTATTTAGTGCACAGGAAAGTAAATTAGTTCCTAAGGATTGCTCTGCACCTCAAGAAATAAACTGAAGAGACTGTATTTGACTAAATTAATTGTTATTGTATTTGATTAGATTGAATTTCTTTTTAAATTTCAAGTGGAAGGTTTTTAATTGCTGGTATCTAACTTGCATCTCTAAATTTAGTGACATACTGAATTATAAATGAGACTTAAATCAGCTCTATAACAAACTTTTCATTAAATAGTCAGACTGTGTATGTAGCAGGCCAGGGTTAATTAAATGAATTTTTTTTTCAGCAGTCTTTATGAAACTTTTTTCAACATCCTTCTGGCTTTAATGGCTAACTAAATGAGATTAATGACAACACCTATTAAAAGCTCATCACTCTCACCTTTTTATATAACGTGTTAGTATGTTGTAATTCACGCCATGTACTGTTGGGCTTTGCAAAACCATGGAGAATTGTCAACATATTTCTACTCTTTGTAAAGGAAAAAGAAAAAAGACAAAATGAAAGAAAGGCAACTCCCATCTCTCTCTAAAACAACCAACAAACCAAAAACCCAACCAAACTACTTTACACAAAAAAAAAAAAATCAGGTTCTCACTAAACTCCATATGAATACGTATTAACAGAATTTTAACTCTTGGATATGTCAGATTGATTAATAAGATTAATTATATTAAAATGAAAATAATTAGCCTTACCTGCTGATTAGTTAGTTTTATGTGTGTTGAAATAGATCACAGTTGAGCTCAACAGAGTAGATGTGGTTCTGCCAGTGTCCTGATATACTCTACTTATGAATCATTGAGCTTGTGGTAATTTGTAGTATTTCAAAGCCCTTAAAAAATAAAAATGGAATTAACTCTTTAACTTGGCAATGTATCACATAAGCATATGGTAGACATTTTTTGAACACTTCATTCTATAACCTTCACGTCACTGAGTGTGCATGCATAGCCTGTCAGAGAAGTACCTCCATGCTCACAGTCATTTGACTAAACAACTAAGAGAAATGTAAAACATAATTTAAAAATTATGAGAGAATCAATGATAAGAATTTTGTAGCTAAGGTGAATTTGTTAAGAACGTGCTCTTTCTATGCATGTATCTGTAAGTGGGATATACACTGTGATTCAGTAAGTGCTTCCTGAAAATCAGCAACTTCCCTGTTCCTCTGCTTTTGAAATCCACCATAATCAGGTTATTGTCTGATAGATGTTAGAGCATCTTCTAGGTTGCTCAAAGTTGTGGTGGCCATGAAAATTATTAGAGGGCTTCCTGTGAAGACATCTCACTAGCATGTAGTCTCTGGCTGCAGTGACCAACATGAGCTGTTAGGTTGATGTGTTTCTGTTTGATGCTGCAGTATGCCAGGGTGGCTTTTCACTGACCTAGAATTACTTTATGCCAGTGAAAGTAACACTGATCTGCCTAGCTGCAAAGCAAAATAACTTCTGCGCGGTGCTGCTTTTTGTCATCTAGGTTGAACAGAATTTGGAGGCAGGATATTGCTTGTGAGCTTCATAAATGAGTATAAAGTGTTAGAAGCAACTGGTAACTGTTCATCCTTAACTTCTGTCCTTGTGTTGCAGAAAGGCTAAAAGTAAAAGGCACGTTTCAGTTAGGAAGAGGAAAAAATGAGGAAGCAGTTAGAGGAAAAAAATGAGGAAGCAAAGGTTAGCAGTAGTGGTTGAAGCAAGGCTGTTTTGTCCTTTCCCGATCAAGGTTTCTAAGAAAATTCAGAGGTAGAAATGTGGAGTGAGTGTCTAATTCTTCCACTTTTGTTGACTTGTGGTATATTTTGCAATTCTGGGTGCTTTGCCCAGGCTAGGAACCATAATTTGCATTTTGCAGATATTCCTGTATCTATTGAGGAGGCCTTAAATGCCCTTTGGAGTATGACAGGGTGCTCTTAAACCTCAGTGTAACTTGTTTTACCTCAAGTATATGCTACTATTCCTATCAGTCATAGTCCAGTTACACGATTCTGTGTCTTTAGCAGAATAGTTAGTAAGCAGTAGCATAGGTGGTGTGAATGACTTCTCTAGATGTGGCAAAATAGTGCAGCATATAACACAGACTGGGAAATATGTTTCCTGTGCACTTGCCCATGGGCTGTTAGGATTTGTGATGTGGTTCTCCAATGACAAAATGTGGTTACTCTAATTTTTTGCCCTGTGGTATTACTTGTCGTGTATGATTATCTAAAAGCATTTTAATGTGCTTTCAGTGTTTCTGGTTTTGGATTATGAGCCAGCAGTTCACGTTTTTGTCTATAGTTTACTCTTGTTTTAAATATAAAGCAAATATAAAAGGACTCAGAGATCATCAACCAGCACTTTGAATCAGAACTGGAATGATTTGAACGTGTATTTCAGTCTTAAGCAATGTGATAATATTTTACAGTTTTGTAAGCAGTTTTGTTTCTTGGTTTTCAAGCTCTGCTCAGTTTTCAAGCTAGTGTGTTTCATTCCTGGTTCCAGTTCAAACTGAAATTACAAGGCAGCCCAAAGGAACTAGAAATTCCTGGTTAGGAAGCAGCCCAAAGGAACTAGAAATTCCTTGTGATCGTTTTTGTATCAGGTCACAGAGTGTACTTTAATGTGTGTTTATGTATGTCGTTTAATGGGCTAGCTAATTCCTATTTTGCAACTGGGTTGCTAAGGAGTAAGAATGACTTACTGGATGAAACAGTGTATCCTGAAAAACTGGTGGTTGGCTTGTACAGTCAGCTGCCGGTTTTGTTACTTGCTGCGGGATTTGATGCCATTCTGTTTAAAAGTTTGTTGCTCTGAAAAGCAACAATCAGGTAAAGCAACTATGCGAGCAGGTTTATCACTATGTATATTGAAGAAGCAGTATTTTTTTAATAATTAGTTCATTACATGGCAGTAGAACTAGCAGTTTTTTACAACAGAGGAGTGTGTGCTGTAGAATGATTAATCTGGCATTTATATATTCAGAGGCAGAGCTTCAGTTCTCATTTTTCTGTAGGTTAGCTTGATATTTTAGTCAGATTTGCCATTGGTGCAAAAAATATTCTAGAAAGTGAGGATTTGCTTCCATCACTGCAAGTTTCAATATAATACTTTATCTACTTTTTAATAAAGCCTGAAACTGTGGATACTCGTGTTCAGTGTATTTTCACAGAATCACAGAATTAACTAGGTTGAAAAAGACCTCTAAGATCATTGAGTCCAACCCATCACCTAATCCTTTTAATTAATTAAACCATGGCACTAAGTGCCTCATCCAGCCTCCTCTTAAACACCTCCAGGAATGGTGATTCCATCACCTCCCCAGGCAGCCAATTCCAATGGGTGATCACTCTTTCCATAAAGAACTTTTCCTGACATCCGGTCTAAACCTGCCCTGGTGCAGTTTGAGACTGTGTCTTCTTGTTTTGTCTCTGGTTGCCTGGGAGAAGAGACCAACCCCCACTTAGCTACAACCTCCCTTCAGGTAGTTGTAGAGAGCAATAAGGTCTGCCCTGAGCCTCCTCTTCTCCCAGCCGAACAACTCCGGTTCCCTCAGCTGCTCCTTGTAGGGCTGTGCTCCAGCCCCTTCACCAGCCTTGTTGCCCTTCTCTGGACACATTCAAGTACCTCAACATCTTTCTTAAATTGAGGGGCCCAAAACTGGACACAGTACTCAAGGTGTGACCTAACCAATGCTGATTACAGGGGCAGAATGACTTCCCTGGCTCTGCTGGTCACACTATTCTTCATACAGGCCAGGATGCAGTTGGCCTTCTTGGCCACCTAGGCACGCTGCTGGCTCATGTTCAGTCAGCTGTCAACTAGTACTCCTAGGTCCCTCTCTCTCTGGCTGCTCCCTAGCCACTCTTTCACCAGCCTGTACTGCTGCATGGGAGTTTTTCTGCAGTGCAAAAAATCTTTAGGTTCAATACTGATTAAATTTGTCATGAAGCATGTGTCTGCAAGTCAGGTTATCTTGATCTTTTTAAGTGCATCAGCTTCTGACTCAGTTTTTGCAGTGCTTTCTAAATGAGAAACTGCCAAGTGAAGCTTTAACCTAACTAGTAACCTATGTGAGTAATAATTCTGAAATGACTCTGCCCAATTTCACAAGTGTTACTAAAGCGCTTGAAATTATTGCTGTGTTTAGGAAGCATGTTTCAAAATACATTAAAGCTTTAAAAATGGAGTGATCATCTACTGAGAGATTCAGAACAATGTACTTGATAGGTAATTTATGAAATGTGTATAATTGTCTCACAATTTAGCCATCTGAATTTAGCTATCTCTTCCGGTGAATGCCTTATTCACCATCAGATCAGTTAAATTCAGGAAAGCCAGTTGTTACTCATGTTGTTTCTTCATTGACTTATTCCTCAAGCTGATTTTATTTAGTGTCTGTTGACCCAGCTTTTGTACTTGTCATATGCATAGGAAAGCCATAATTTGCATCCTTCACAAATACCAGTCACATGGATATTTACTTGCTGATTTTTTTCTTTTGGAAGCCAACAGCATACGCTACAGCTTTCTGTGTACATTGTTGAACCTTTGCTCTGAGACTTTATAACTTCCTTGATACAGATGTCTTCCTGAGAAACCTTAGCATAGTTCAATTAAATATAAGCCTGGTTTTGACCTGTAAGTGTTAGAGCATTTACACATATATGGCTGAAGTTAACTCAGATACAGTTAAACAAGTTTTGTCATGTTGCATTTTATGGATTATGCTACTAAAATGAGCTCATAAAAATCCACAAGGAATGATATTTCTTAAATAATGTTTCTAAGATAATGCCAGCGATGGTTCCTAAATAGGAAACTATTTCTATGAGTTGTAGTAAAATATTATGTGTACTACCTAATTCAAAAACATTCAACCTAACTTTGCATTGGCATCAAGTAATTAGGTTAGATTTTATCTTACTCAAGGGCTTGCAGTAGCTAGTTATAAAAATCTCACTGTTAGTATTTCTGGCTCTTATGTGTTGATGGTTGAAATGCCCAAACCTCATCACTGTCACCACAGAGCTTTGTATAACAATGACATCATGTTAAATTTGTTCACCTTAAAGTATATTCAACAATGCATCGCTTCCTCATCTTGTCCACGCCTTCTAAGAAGTTATCTGTGTGGCTGACAAACTTTCTCATAGGTAGGAAGGAGTTAACAATCTCTCCTGGAGCCTGGATGAAGCCCGCCCTGTACCTCAACCTTTACCAGTAATGTCAAACTAGCAGGGAGCTGAATCACTGACGAGGCATTAAGGGAAAAAAAAAGAAGCAGGTTTTAGAGTACATCGACCTTGATGGAAAGATGTAGGGTTTGACAAAGAGGACCTAGAAGATGCCTTTGAATGGTTCTGTACTAAGGAGAGGGCTGGGACTGGTGTGGGGTTTTTTTTTGTTTGTTTGTGGGGTTTTGTTTGTGTTTATTTTAATACAGCATGAGAAAGGTGCTCAGCTGTAGTCCAGTGAGTGGGATTTTCGCTGTCTCAGAGAAAGTTGCTTGCTTGCAAAATTGCAGTGAGTGTAACTTGCAATTCTCCCATGAAGCAGAGTCGTAAAAACCTAATAATGCATGTACTGTGGTATGTGTACCTAGGGGGATACTTCTAAACCATTTCAACTCTCCATTCCCCTCTCCTTTCTGTTACAGGCATTTAGGTGTTTCTGTTGGTAGTAGTTCTTGCTGGGACTTTCAGGTTTTGTTCTTCCTTATGCTTAGAGTGACTTTGAAGGATATCTACCCCAATGAATTTGACAGGGCAACGTTTCCTTCTGTGTTTTGGTTTTAGTCAATTTCAACATGAAAGTAATATAACTGACATTATTTTATGTTGGACGTTTTTTCTGTTTGTTTAATAAACTTACAAAACCGTAATCAGATAGCCAATGTATGCTACCTCCTCTGTGAAATGTGCTGAACTGTCACCATTCCCTAAGGCAGGAACAGCTTTTCTGTCACTTAGTCTGCTTATCAAGCAGGTCCAGGGCTGGAGTGTTTTCCCTGCATTGTTTCCTAATGCTGCGAGTTAGTTTTAGCTGGGCTTTTGAACTAAAAACACACTTTTTTTTTCTTAATCACCTTTCATTTTATTGAGTAATCCTGAGGAGAAGCTGGTGGAAAGGGTCTATAGTACAGGATGTTGATTTGCATGAGAGAAATACATGATGATTTTCTATATACATGCTATGTGAGCTCATAAAGGTAACAAAAATGAGTAATATAGAATTAATGGAAAATATATGCTTTGGCTATATGTTTACAGAGGAATATGATACATCAAAGAATTATCTGCTTTGATCTGTATTGAATAGAATACATTCTCAATCCAGTTGGGTTTGTAACATTTTAATTATTGTAGATTTTATTTAATCTAGTTTCTACAATAATGCATTTACATTGGTGTACTGTTGATATTCAAAGCTTATTGAAATAAGTAACTTAGGCAGTTGTGACAACTGTTTCCTGGGCTACATGAAAAGAAGTTTAAGGGAGGTGATTCTGCCCTTCCACTTCAGCCTGATGAGACCTCACCTGGACTACTGTGTCCAGCTCAGGAGTCTTCAGCACAAGAATGACATGGACCTGTTGGTATGAGTCCAGAAAAGGCCCACAAAAATTATCAGAGAGCTGGAACACCTCTGCTGTGAGCACAGGCTAAGAGAGTTGGGTTTTTTTTCAGCCTGGAGGAGAAAAGGCTTTGGGGAGACCTTGTTGTGGCCTTTCAGTACTTGAAGTGGACTTACAAGAAAGATGGCTATTCTCTTTTTTAGCAGGACCTGTTGTAACAAGACAAGGGATAATGTTTTCAAACTCAAAGGGAGTGGATTTAGACTAGTGGCTGTCAACAGATCCATGTCCAAGTGGAGGCCAGTGACAAATGGAGTCCCTCAGGGATCAGTCCTAGGACCAATCTTGTTCAACATTTTTGTTGGTGACATCGACAATGGCACTGAGTGCACCCTCAGCAGGTTTGCTGATGACACCAAGCTGTGTGGTGCAGCAGACACACTGGAGGGAAGGGATGCCATCCAGAGGGACCTGGACAGGCTGGAGAGGTGGACCAAGTGCAAGGTCCTGCATCTGGGTCAAGGCAATCCCAAGCATAAATCCAGGCTGGGCAGTGAGTGGCTGAAGGGCAGCCCTGAGGAGAGGGACTTGGAGGTGCTGGTGGATGAGCCAGCAATGTGCACTTGCAGTCTGGGCTGCATCCAGAGAAGTGTGGCCAGCAGGGTGAGGGAGATGATTTTCCCCCTCTACTCTACTCTGGTGAGACCCCACCTGGAGTACTGCATCCAATTCTGGAGCCCCCATTACAAGAAGGATGTGGATGTGCTGAAGTGTGTCCAGAGAAGGGCCACTGGGATGATCAGAGGACTGGAGCACCTCTCCTATGAGGACAGACTGAAAGAGTTAGGGCTGTTGAGTCTGGAGAAGAGGAGGCTCCAAGGTGACCTTCTAGTGGCCTTTCAGTATCTGAAAGGGGCCTACAAAAAAGCTGGGGAGGGACTTTTCAGGCTATCAGGGAATGACAGGACTAGGGGGAATGAAGCAAAGCTGGAGATAGGTAGGTTCAGACTGGACGTGAGGAGGAAGTTGTTCAGCATGAGAGTGGTGAGAGGCTGGAATGGGTTGCCCATGGAGGTGGTTGAGGCCCCATGGCTGGAGGTGTTTAAGGCCAGGCTGGATGGGGCTCTGGCCAGCCTGATCTAGGGTAGGATGTTCCTGGCCATGGCAGGGGTGTTGGAACTAGATGATCTTTGTGGTCCCTTCCAACACTGACTGATTCTATGATTCTATATAAGGAAGAATTTTTTTTATAGTGAGCATGGTGAAACACTGGCACAAGTTGCCCAGGGAGGAGTTAGAAGCCCCATCCCTGCAAACATTCAAAGTGAGGTTGGGCAGAACTCTGAGCAGCATTGGCACAGTTAGAGATATTCCTGCTCATTGCAGGAGGGTTGGACTAGATGACCTTTAAAGGTCCTTTCCAACCCAAAGCATTTTATGGTTCTATGGTTTCATGTCTCATGAAGCCTCTACTGAAACAATTGGTATGTGTTTATCTCTAAGATTATTTCTAAAGTGCTCCAGATAAGAGACAAAGTAGCTGTAGGTTGTAATAGATGGCTAATTATTTCTGGGACATGTAATAGAAATCTGATAGAATATTTTAAAATAATTTAGAGGCTCAGAATTTCCTTTACAGAATGATCCATCGCTCCTAAATTAGAACAATTTATGTTACAATCTGTGGAAATAGTAAAGGAACACATTAATATTGCTATATGGACTTCAGATTCTTATTTTATTTTTTGTGAAATAACCTAGATTCCAACTTTGTCCACTCTATCTGGTATGGTATATGAAACAGATGGCTAGACTTGGCATTTTGTTAGGGAGTGGTAGCTAGTACCCAAAGCTGGCATTTTCTTTGCTGTCTTTTTTATCTACTATTACAACACAAGCCTAGGGAAAAAAAATAGTTGCACAGCCCTTGTTTTTCAGTTTCTTGCTTCATACATCAGTAAGTTGCACAAAGACTTAGCAGGAAGAGACATCTCCTTGGTCAGCAGTGTAAAAACAGGAAGGAGGAAGTCTATTGCAAATCTGGGTTTGCTGATTATCAGTTCATGTTTTGCTACAGAGGATGTCCATTAACAGGCATCAGCTTGATCCATTGCTTACCCAGCAGGAACAATGACTGCTGTAGTGCTGCTACTACAGAATATGGACCCTGCTTATAGGAAGTAATGTTAACTAACAAACTGTTCTCAGCCCTTTCCTGCTCATAGAAACAGGATACTATTAGTGAGAACAATTGACAGAAATTGCACATCCAGGAAAACCAGGCAAGCAAAGCATAACAGCTAAACTAAGATTATGATTTTTTTTTTTGTTTCTGATTAGGCTGTAGCTTGCATTCTGTGGTGTTCTGGCATGTAAAGTGATCTTTATTTAAATAGAATGGTGAGATGTAATTATGAACAAGGATAACAGAACTGGACTCTAGATAGGGCCTGGCATAAAAAGGCTGCTTTGGTTTTAAGAAATGTGCTTATTACCATAACTCAAGTTGAATCACAGGAAACACCTGGACATTATTTTATAAAGCTGTTTAGGGTGTATGCAGCAACCTATATGAAATTACTCTTAAGAAAAATCCTGATGAAGTTTGCAGTTTGTATAAACAGAAAATATCTTTGTGTGTTGTAGGACAAAGGTAGTTTCTGCAGTGTTTCCCGTGCAACTGCATGTTAAGTGGAGGCTGTGATACAGGATCATGGTTAGGAGTGCCATGGTTATAGTCACAGTAACAGATCTGTTTTAAAGGCAGAATCTTAATTTGTATGGTCAGTGTTTTGTGTTTGCATCAGTCCCACTGAGCTCATCATGCAAATTTGAATTGTAAATATTATTTTAGCTTATAATCTCTTTTTAAAAATCAAATGAGAAATAAGAGAGAGGATATACATCCACTGGTTCACTTCTTGCAATGCACATCTGCGACTCAGCTGAGAACATCTCTAGCCTCAGTACAAACTTGTCTTTAGTAGCAAAATACAAATTCTGAACAACTACCCGAAGGGAGGTTGTAGGCAGCTGGGGTTTGGTCTCTTCTCCCAGGCAACTAGTGGCAGAACAAGAGGACACAGTCTCAAGCTGCGCCAGGGCTGGATGATAGGAAGAAGTTTTCCACAGAAAGTAATTGGCATTGGTATGGGCTGCATGGGGAGGTGGTGGAATTATCATCCCTAGAGGTGTTTAAAAGGAGACTGGATGAGGCACTTAATGCAATGGTTTAGTTAATTAGAAGGTATTACCTG
This sequence comes from Tricholaema leucomelas, assembly GCA_013400475.1. Taxonomy (NCBI): domain Eukaryota; kingdom Metazoa; phylum Chordata; class Aves; order Piciformes; family Lybiidae; genus Tricholaema lacrymosa; species Tricholaema leucomelas. The sequence goes on from WAAF01014692.1 coordinate 455,175, forward strand.
ATAGGTTGAACTCGATGATTTCTAAGGTCTTTTCCAACCTGATTAATTCTGTGATTAATTTCCACAACCACAGTTTATTTGTTTGAGAGCTGGTTTATTTGTGTGGGCTTTTTTAAGCACAACTTTGAAAACTTGAATAAGATGTGTATGTCTGAGTTTCTTTTTTTTTCTTTGTGTCTCTTGATTTAACAGATCACAGTTAAGGATTTTTTTTTTCCTCATAACCCTAAGTCTGAAACTCTACAGATGAATCTTTTTTCTCTTGTATCCCTTGCAGTTCAGAAATTATGTCAGACTTATGTTTCATGTCAGACTTGTCCAGTTATTGTGCAGATAATTCCCATCACTGTCACAGGCATTCATGGTAGTGTAACTGATTGGCACTTAGTAAGAGGTTATCAGTACCCTGAAAGGAATGTGTGTGTACAGTTTTTCATTGCTTCATGTCTTACATAACCAGGAAATGAAAGACTTTGTGGCAGTGTAGGCAGAGGTGGAAAACTTTCAATTACTCCTGGGAATTGGACAGAACAGGAGGGGTAGGGAGTGTGTGAAAATGGTGGAAGGTGGCAAGTCGTTAATGAGGAGCTACTTTGTCCTGTATAAAAATAAATATTTTTTCTCTATTTTATGACAAGATTTTATGCTATTTTTTTAAATAGATGATCTGTCTTTGCTGCTAGAGCATGCTATTATAAACCGAGGAAAATAATTTTTAACTCTGAAAATTTAACTAGTTTCCAATTAAGAATCAAATAATTATCAATTTAAAGATCCAAACATACACACACACACAAAACAATCTCCAAAGCCTTCAAGAAATAAATTTTTTTTTCAAACTCAAAGGGATTTGTTAATTTTTTTGTTTGTTATCTAGTACAGTGTTGTAGTAATGAACTTTAGTTGACAGTTACTTGTCACCAACCTGGAATTTATACTATCTTCTGGATCATTATTCTCTTATGAAAATACAGAGCTTTTATTTTTAGTAAACTGTTCAAGTTCATTTTTGTCTGAGGCCGCAGTGCCAGGGCAGTTCTTCTTACTACTAAACAGTTAAAATTATTGCCAGAACTATAAGGAACAAAATCACTTTAGTTGTCATTCTGATTACTTTTGCAAGTCACTCTTCTGTGCTGAACTCCCACCAAGTGGATTATAGCGGAAGCTCTATTCAGGTTTCTGATTATTCTCACTTAATAGTGGGAAGGTGATACGTATGTGAAGACTAGAGGTGAGAAGGGAAGAAGCATATCTGCACTATTTGCTTAGCTCTCAAAAAGTATTTTCAGTCTCCTCTACTTTTATAGTTACTAGTCTATGTGCATTTCCTTTGCCTACCTTTCCACTAGTCCAGTCAGTGTACTGCATTAATTTCTGGGTTTATGATTTCTTTTGATCTGTAACTTTTTATTTCCTTCCATCTTTCTGAAGTGCTCATCCTCTCCTAGGCTATTTGCACTCAGGCATTTAACGTCATGCATCCTGGTTTCATGCACAGAAAATATTTCTATGAAATGATAGCAGAAATATATTTTTGAAGCTGTACTGTACATTTGTGAAGAGTCATTTAGAGTGATAATGAATATGTATAGAGTTGTCATTCTAGAATGGATCAGATCACTTGAGGATAATTTTTTTTGTTTTTGTTTTTACATTATTGTTATTATTTTGTGAAGTTTGAGGAGCAATTCATGGCAGATAGGATTTTGTGACTCTTGACAGAATTTTAGCTCTCTGGAGATAAGCCTTTTGGCTTCCTCATTGGCTGGTATTTTTGTGCATAGAATGGTGCCCTCTAGTGCTTCGACGCGTTTTTGCACGTAGACACAAATTGTCAGCGCTATTAAATACGTATTTTTATGTTGTGTTTCAGTTTGGGGGAAAAATAAAAATCTTAGGGAGGCTTTTCATGGTATAAAGTAGCCTTGTTTGGTTTTCTTTAACTGGAAAAAGTGATTTCTTATCTGAAAACTTCTTCTTCACTTTTATTAAGATCTGAATTCAAACCTGTTTATGATTGTTTCTTTCCCTTCTGCCTTGCTGGTAAGAAAACATCAAGGTAAAAATATCACTGTTGTAACTGGAGCCAGTGACTGAGACATCTTTCTACTTTAGGTTAAGATGTTTCTAACTATGCCTAGTTTGTTTTTTTTTCTTCTTCTTCTTCTTTCAAGTACTTTCTGCACTATCCTATGTTTACCTGGACTGGTATTAATGTATGTTCAGTTGTTGGGACAAGTCAGGAAAACAAGATATCTCTGTCTGCAGATGGAGTTCTGGGAAACACAGACAAAAAGCTTGCTACACATTACAAGAAAAACCCTTTAGCTGTGCGCAAGCTCTTCATGGCTCTCCTGCCTGCCCTGTCCATTAGGAGTGAAAATAGTACCTGCTGTGTCAGTGATTTGCAGTGCTAATGTCTGCCTCATCACTCAAATTGATGTTCTCTCATTCCAGATTGAAAATTAGGATGGTATATCGTGGGTTTGTTTGTTTTTATTTTTGTGCCAAAATCAAGTACAAACATCTGTTTCCAACATCAGTGATTTTCTCCTCATTTCTTCCCTCCAATTTGAGGACTCATACTGAGGAAAAGCTTGCTCTTCTGAGTTTCATGGTGTGAATCAACCACTAGTTGTCCATAGGTTCCTGTAGTTGTATAGATCATAGAATGAAAGCAGTTGCAATACAAACTGATTATGCCTTTCAGTTTGGCTCAGTTTGTGCTATTTTTCAAACCACCAGCATCTACTTCAGGGACCCACAAAGGTCAAGAAGATCCATGGAATTCTTAATTCAGAGGTGTATAAATTCCGACTGGATGTTAGGAGGAAGTTCTTTACAGTGAGGGTGGTAAGGCACTGGAATGGGTTGCCCAGGGAGGTTGTGGATGCTTCCTCCCTGGAGGTGTTTGAAGCCAGGCTGGATGAGGCCTTGAGCAGCCTGCTCTAGTGGGAGGTGTCCCTGCCTATGGTGGGCGGTTGGAGCTGGATGATCCTTGAGGTCCCTTCCAACCTAAACCATTCTATGATTCTATGATTCTAAATGTAAAAAGAAATTGAAAAAAAATCTAAGTATTATACATAAAATTTCTCTTGATGGTCTAGATATGTTTATCCCTTTTTAAGACACTTGCAACTTCTGTTTGTGAAGCAGCTTGAAGTGAGCAGGAGGGTAGAGTCCTGAAGAAATGTATCTGGAAAGGTTGCCATTTTCTCACTCTCTTCCTAGCAGATGTGTGTGTGTGTGTTGGTGTGGTATTTCCATGTGTGTGTTGTAAATTCTGCTAAGCATGGCTAGTGATATAAAATAATTAGCTATGGGATGCTTTCTGGATTCCATGTCTCTCTCAAGACGTTGCAGTGTGGTGACTTGTTTGCCTGATAGTTTAACTCTGAAAAGTGCAGAGTTGCCATCAGGTTTGCTTGCAGTGCCATGATCTGTTGAAATGTACACCTTCAAATAACTACTGGGGGGTAACAATTACTTTATTTAAAGAAATACAGTTAATTTTTGAAATCCATGTATGTTAAATAAGGTTTATTGTCAGAAATAAATCATACTGTGCTATGTGATGCTCCATAATAGGTAAATCAGGCATGCATTGCCTCAGTTGTGTTTGCAGTTCTGAGAAAGAGCCTAATTTCTGCCATGACCTGAGATGGCATGTCTCTCCTGTGTATATTTAGACTTTCAAAGAAGACCGGTCCTTTAGGTCAGACTTCCTTCTGAAGCCTCTGAAATAGTGGGCATGTAGTGTCATCAGAGTACACCATCCTAAGGAAACGTGTTTATTTAATTTTCTCTACTTCTCACCTAGATCAGAGACTTGGGAGACAAAGTGTGAATTTCTTTTAAATACTGCATTGATTTGTTTCTTTAAAGGTTAAGCAGTTCTGTGTCAGGAGGTTTTTTTCACTAGAGCACTAGTGAAGGTTGATTTGTTATTTTTCCCACAAGATGGAGCTGTCTACATATGTAATTAATATGGAATTTATACTACTAGTCAAAATATTGTTAGATCACAAATCACTATTGTGTTAGTGTTCCTGTGGAAAATGGTACAATACAGAACATAAACTAGCTAAATTCTTATAATAAGGTAATCTTGTGGTTAAGGCAGAACATTGGGATGGTTACGTAATATTAATTTCTTCCCCCTCAATTTTAAACATATATTCCCTGCTTGATTTAAACCTGGACATTGTTAAAATACCCCTGTAAACTATAAATCAGTACTTTACTTATTATTAATTATAATTAAATTGAAATATAAATAGCTTTAATATTGAGGGGGAAAAACCCCTGATTTTTATAACTGTATAACTATATACTTTATCTGTGAATGCTGTAAGTTGTCATAGTATTTACAAGGACACAGTGATAGATGTGTACTTGTAAGCTTTCTGTCTTTGTGATAATGCTATTCCTTTCTCACTTCCCTTTGAGAACATTGGGAGGAGACCTGGAGAATCCTTCCACTCTTAGTTAAAAGGCTCCAGGAGGCAGTAATAAACTTAATTTCTTTTTGTGTTTTTGCTTTATCATCCAGTGCAGTATAGATGGTGATTCCAACTCATTCAGAGGAAGCTCATAGATGCCTGATATCTGTGAATGCACCGACTGATGTCTCTGGTCCTCCTAATCTTTTTATTTCTTCTCCAGGAATGGTAGTCTGGAGACAAGTGGCTGTCCTGTGTCCACTCTGTAGCTTCCAATGTCTTTAACCCTTTTTTTATAGAGACAGAACAGCACTCGGTTACTCATGTAATCAGAGCATAATGTGTATTTTGGTGCATTATGCCAGTTGTTGAACCTTTGTCTCATACCTTTACAGGTAACAGTGTTATGGTTTACGTTCTTTCTATATGTCTCCAGCTGCAGGACATTAGATTGCCTAATGAGAGCTCACTCAGTGTTATGTGTCTTGCACCTTTCTTTTTTGCTCAGGCCAAGTTACTGCATCTCCCTCCAGCCACCACCAGATTTTGGGTGAAGGCGCTGCACTCTGCAGGTGTGGGTCACTCATGATCATCCATCACAGTTCTTTAAACCTCAGTCATCCTGGACAATCTTGAAGCAGTCTGACAAGAACCTCAAGAGGAGAGACTGTCATATATTTACTCCTTCCAAATATCAATTCAAATGGTGGTGGAAAAGTTTAGGGGTATTTTTCCCTTGATGTACCACTTCATGGATGAACAATCTTACAAAACAATCTTACAAAATCTTACAAACCTGGTGCACTTTGGAGGAAAGAGCCTACCTTTCAGCACCATAGCCTTATTTTCCTATCATAAGCCAAAGGAGGACATTCTAGGATTATTTTATTGACATTTTATCTTTTATTGAAAGACTTTTCCCTGAGGAAATACCTGTAGCAAGCAGGCTATCAGGGTTTGCCTTTCTTCCTTTGACATGTAGGAGAGCTTGTTACCTATTTCATTTCCCTCACTTCAGTTGCTTCTCTGTGTATATTTTCCAAGGTCAAAGGAAACTGAGAAAAGATGGAGAGTCTACTTGCAAGAGACTTTTCAATCTCTACTATTCCCTTTTCTTCTTTGAAAGGTCAGATTTTAGTCAGACACTCCGCTATAGGCTTGTTGAACAAGTGATGATAACCCTAGATCTTGGCAGAACTCAGTCTAGTTAGAAAAGAGGATCTTGAAGAATATGGGAAATCATACTTCTTTGAGAGGACTGAAAGAGAAATGCTTTCTCTCTACTCAAGTGTTTTAGAGGCTTTAGCTCACTGTTGCCTGGATCTTGAATTGAAGACTGAACTTCTACAAGCAACAGGCAGATCATTGGAACACCGGCTTTATTTTTTCCCAATCCTAAGGGTTTTAAAAGCAGCTTCTCCTTATAGACTTCTGGAGAAAAAAAAAATGTAATTATGAAGATAAATTAGAGGCTACAAAAAGCAATTTAAAGATTGTCAATACCCTGATTTTCTTGAACACTTCTTGTTTATGTGTGTATGGCTATATCAACCTTGTGTTGCCACTCTTGTGGTATGTGAAAAGCTGCTTCAAAATTTAACTGTTTTTGCTGTTGTTAATTTATCAGGTTATTAATCAAATTTTGGCACTCTCTTTTCCTGACTTTTTTTGGGAGACTCCATGCCTCTGATTTCCAGTGCGATTTTCTGTATTACCTCTTTTCTTGTTTCCTCTGCTAAAGCCCAAAGCTTTAAGTTGCCCTATGTCCTTTGCTCACATAGGCTTGAGGACTTTTCTGTGCAGCTTTCTGTTTCTATTTATGCTGTAGCTTGACAAGCTAAACTGATACTTTCTCCGGAGTTGTGTTTTCTGCTTGAGGTTTCTAAGTGTGCTATTCAAACAATTATTAAAACTAACTATTTTCACCTCTCCTGGAAGATAGATCCTGTTGAAGTAGCAGCCTTTGGTGTGTGAATGTTATGGCTCTGCTTTGGGAGGCATTGAGCCCAGGCAGGAGGAGTCAGAGAGCAGCAGGGTTTGCTGCTGCTTTGCAGTGTCCCGATCCTTTTGGCTGGAGGCATCCAGCCCTGGTTTAGTTGGTTAAGTCTGGTGATAAGAACACCAGAAAAACAAATATGTGCGTTTGCACTTCTTATGTTTAGCAAAGAGTAGAAATTGATGGAAGAGCGCGGATCGTGCTGTTTGAGGTGGTTGGAGAAACTGATTATTTTGTAGCCATGTTTGAGCATTAGTGCATAAATAACAGACCAGTGAGGCTCAGGTCAACCATGATGTAACTGGTTAAGCACCTGGATTAATGCCATAAGGGCTGGGTTCAGTCCTTGGTTTTGCGCCATCTCTTTCTTTTAATCCTGATTTCAGTGAGGTGGATTACAAATGATGCCATTGTAATGTCAAATTTGCATGCTTTCATTTATTTTCTTTTAAGTCAGAGATTTCAATAAAGATCCTTGAATATTATTTTTAACTTTTTACTATTATTACTTGTTTTTAACAGATCTGTATATGATGACCAGCCAAATGCACATCAGAGGTTTATGGAAAAACTAGATGCCTGCATACGTAACCATGACAGAGAGATAGAAAAGATGTGCAATTTTCACCATCAGGGCTTTGTGGATGCTATTACAGAACTTCTTAAAGTTAGGGCTGGTGCAGAAAAATTAAAGGTAAGGAATGACTTTTTTAAGAGTTTCATGTGTCGTTGTCTTTGGATTTAAAAGAAAGAGCTTGACTCTTCTACTGAAGAATAAGAATTCAGTTATTATCACATACTCTCTGATGTTTGCAACAGTTTTTAAGAAGTGGGTTATTTAGGGTTTGTGACTAGAGCTGAGTTGCCTGATCAGGTAATTTACATTCACAAAGCTGACAATTTCGTTAGGTCTAATTCTGATTTTTTTCTTTTGAAGTGTATGTTTTTGGAAAATATGATTAAAATTTATTTGCCCTTTGCGAAGGATTTTTTGGAAGGCAAAGAACAACAAATGGTAATCGCTTACATAGGTCTTTTTCTAATCATGTGAAAAAATTAAAATCTTGATTAGAAAAATAAAACCACTGCAGTTACAGATGAAGAATAAATTTTCTTTGCTTTGTAATGAATAGAAGAGTAGGTGGAGTTAGTCATTTTCATTCTAAATGAGAACTAAGATTTACTCTCAAATCACAATGCAGAATAGTGAATTATGAGATCCATCCCTTTTAGCTCTCTTTACACTTTTGAGAGCAAAATATGCACACCAGACAGAATGAGCATAGTTCACCAGAGGTTATGATTAGAAGAGCATTATATAAAGGATATTCAGATAACAAGAGACCAAATACAGCATCAATGAGGTCATTGAGCATCTTTGTTCAGAAATTAATGAGATTTTTAATAAACTAGAATGTGCTTCCTTATTATGATGACCTAATGAGTCACTTACTATGTGGGAAAATCTGAGGTCGAGCTTTGCCTGCACCTGCAGCATTAAAATGTTGCTGTGGTTTGGAGATTTCCACGTTTGATGTTAATCAACCACCCAGTGTTTGCATTCAGCAAAGTATGAATGTTTAATTACCATAAAATGCAATCACCATTTCTTACAGACAATGAATGGCCCATAGAGCTCATTGAGGTTATCAAAAAGGGACCAGTGGTCAATTGGGTCAATGATTTGAATTGTTTGACAGACCTACAGAAACAAGGAAAGTTCAAAAATCCCAAGTAAATTTGATAAGTTTGCCACAGAATCTGTTAGAAAGAACTGTCATAAGTAATTGAAGTTAACAAAAACCCTTTGCGATCAAAAGTTCAAGTTCAAGCTGTAGAGTTAATTTGAATTTGCATCTCTTTGTTCTAAGTTTCTCATGAAGCATGATCTGATTACAAGGGTGAGCAGTCACATCAGGGCAATATATGCATATTTGTCTAACAAAGGTGAAATTATTTTTAAGGTCCAAGTTACTGATACCAACCGAAGGCTTCAGGATGCTGGGAAAGAGGTGAGAAAATGGTGCTTCCTATATGGGCATTATAAGTATTTGTAACAAATTAAACTTATTTGCAGAATGTAATTAAGATTTTTCTTCTTTTTCCCCTTCAATCTCTAAGGTGATAGCTCAAACAGAGGAAATCATCCGATGTAGAATTCAGCAACAGAATATTACAACAGTTGTGGAAAAACTACAGTTGTGTCTTCCAGGTGAGTGACCTATAGCTAAATATGATGGCAAATAAAAAAAAAAAGTAAGTCACAATAGCCAAAATGGAAAACGAAATTTGTTTTTAAACTTGTGGTCCTGTAACATCCCGTTTAAAAAAAAAAAAAAATCGATGGCTTTAAAAAAAGATGTCAACATGAAAGTTCCATGTCTTTTACAGTATTTGATGTGGAGCAATTGTGGCAGTTTGTGAGAAGATAATGAGACAGATGTAAATCATGCAGACAATGTAGCCACATACAGCTTTAAATGAAGTAGTATTTTTAATACACTAAACAATTTGTTTCTTAAGAGGTTGGTTTTTACTGTTGGGATTCTAGGGAAAGCACTAATGGTTCTGTTTTAACGTTGTGTTTGTAGCTCTATGTCGTTACAGGCTTTTCTTTTTTTACTTATAGGAAATAGGAGCTCTAAGACAGTTTTTCAAAAAGATGATACTTTAGGATTGCATATAAGTCTTTAAGAGTTTGATCCTGTTCATGCTACTAGCATAAAAGAGATTTGAGAATTTTGGTTTGTGAAGTCTTGTTGTTATGGGTACAGTAGGTGGTACTGTTGCTGTTTAATGGAGACAAGTCATAGACTGGTAAGGCAGATAAATTTATAGTATGTCCTATATATGTGAATGGATGTGATTGATACATATAGTATGTAGTGTTTATTTAATATTAATTCTTTCTCATTTAAATGCTATTAGGACTTCAGTTATTTTTTTTCTTTCTTAGCTGCATTCTTCAATGTTTTTTCCTAGTTTTAGCACATTTATGTTGCAGTAAGAATTAAATAATAGAAATTTAGCATATCTTTTCCTATAGTTTATTTTGTCCTTTACAGTATATATTTTCCTCTTTTATTAACTAAAGCCACAGTAAGATCCATGGGTTAATCTGCTTGTTTTTATGCAGTGCTGGAAATGTACAGCAAACTAAAAGAACAGATGAAAGTAAAAAGGTGAGTAAACTTATTTCTGTGAGTAAAATATAACGCTTGTAAGTAAACTGATAGAATAGCAAACAGCAGTGAGAACACATATGTATTTTAAGTCCTTTACATGTACTTGTCTTTTCATGAGACCTTGTCTGTCTTTCAAGAATGTCACTCCAAGTGAACTTTATATTAAATATAAGGACTTCAATGAGCCTAGTGATTGCCACAAAAAAATAATGTTTACTCAAATAAATATGACACACAATGAAATTATGATTTTAAAATGTGAAGAAGCATATTAGAGGCAAGCATAAGAGCCACAAGGAGTAAAGATCTGTCAGAGTACATGCACCCTCAATTAATATATTATTGTATATTAAAATATGATATATTATTATATATTTAAATCAAATTCATAAGCCAAGAAAAAATAACATTTCACTCCATATATTTTTCTTTAGATCTATCTTGTATTTCTATACTATTTTTTTGTGTACATGGGACTGTGAGAACGAAGTGCAGATCGTGTGTTATGGTTTGTTTTCCTTTCATGGCAAACTGACTTGTTAAAAAAAATAATCAAAACCATAATGAAAAAAAAAAATAGAGTAATGGTTTATAACTGGTATGTTACCAGTTGCTCCTTCCTCTGTTGTGTCTTTGCTTTCTAGGCTTTCAGAGAGCCACTCACTGCAGCTGTAACCTCAGTATCCCAGTTCTCTCTCCATTACAGTGTAACTGCCCCTTCCTGTAGCTGTTATCCTTTCCTACTGGGGCTGGTGCTGTCATGCATCTCATGGACACCCACCCCAAGAATACAATTGCTGCTATTTTTGTCTTCCTGATTGCTACAGCATCATTGTCACCTTCACTCCAGCCTATTTTTCATGCTGCTTCAGTCCCACCAATTGGTCTTTGTCTTACTTTGAGGGATTTGTGATTGTTGTGAGTTGCCTCTTTGGGCACTTGACATTACTGTAGCCAGCTCCTGCTAACAAGTCTGTCTGGACCTGACTGTTTCTGTTTAGAACTAGTTGTGCGAAGTCAGGTGTCTACAGGGCTACTGTGTAATCTAGATTTACTTTTGGGCCATTTGTTGATTTCTGTTGTTTGGGTAGCCAATGCCTCCTGCCATACTGCCGAGTCATCTGAAAATCCTCAGCTGTCACTGTGTATGAGTTAATCAGCTCTAAAGCCTGTGTGCAGACATGTCCAAAATGCATCAGATCTACTGTACCCATCAGATCAATCAGTGTTGAGCAAATCAGATGTATCAGCAGCAGTGGTATATGTGCTATGCCATACCTGTGCACACATGCTGTCTGGGAGGTCCTCTACAGAAATGGGAGAGCTCTAAGAATAACCTTACATCTATGGCACTGTGTAGTCTCATGTAACAATCATAACTTGCTAGATGTGAACCACTATGATAGATCTTACTAGCATGACAACTATACACTATTTCCTCTGAACAGGGCACTGGTTTGTCATCTGTTTTGAGTAGCTGGCAGCATATTGTTGCAGTGGTCCTGGAGCAGCTCAGCAGAAACACATAAACAGTTCAGTGCCGTTGGTACTTTGATCAGAAAGCAGACTGCAAGGTGTGCTTTCTGAATTGCACTGCTTCCTTCTGCAAGGTGGCCTGTAGAGTGTGTTACATTTAGTATGTTGAAAATAAGGAAACACTGGGATAAAGGTCTGTATTCTGCAATTCATTTACTCTGTCAGGTAAGATAAGCGGTATCCCAGTTTTAGAACTGCAAGGGAAAGTCTCCATAAAGTCATAATTGAGAAGTCACTTAGGCAAGATAAAAATTGCAGATGGCTTTTTAGCATGTTTTCTCTATGTTCTTTAGTAGTTTTGGAAAGTTTTGATGGTTGATGTGTGTTCTGAGAAATCTTCAATACTCTATAAATCTAAAACTGAATTTCTATTATTTAAGAGATTCAGACCTGATAATTTTCTAGTAGAAGGAGCTGCCAAACAGGAAGTCCTAATAATCAAAGGATGATATACTGAGTTGAGGAGCTTGGACTCATCATTGTCATATCATAAAAAGATCTAAAGGGGAAGAGAGATGCCATAGCTTTGATGTACCATACCTTGAAATTACATGAAGTGCAGGTTTTAGACTGCTGTAGGCTACTGTTGCAGCTCAGATATCTTTCATTAGTTATGCTACAGTTCCTACTTTGCCTGTGACTTACAATTTCCTATAACACAGTGTAGATGGGGCTATATTTTTGAACTTGCAAATAATTCAAATGGTGATTTTCCTGGCTTAGCAGACAACAAATCCAAAAAGTGAGTGCATCTTGGCCTTTATCACTGAGTAATTGAGCAGTAGCAGAGACATCCATAGCATCAGTTTGAAGACCTGATAACTGATGTGTGCAGATAAAAGAATTTCAAAACTGACCTTTCTAAGTTTTGCTATGAAGCTTCCCTAAAAAAGTCAGACAGGAGAATTCACAATCCCTGTCTTAACAAAACAATGAGGAATGTTTATTCTAGGCAAAATTATTTTTTTCTCATGAATTTTCACTGAGGTTTGTGAATCCAGCAAAGTTTTCATTTGACTTTCTCTGTTTGCGGTCTTTTAGAATATGTTTTCATTATTTCATTGTCTTACATTCCTGCACTGTGATTAATACTGGGACATTTTCTAATGTTTAAAGGGAAAGAATATGAAAGTACAGATATTCTGTATTTTTATGGGACAGTTGGTTTAGGATAAAGGTTGGAATTCTGTTTCCTTTTCTCTGTGGCAGATGCCTTTTAAGATAGTGAAGCATTTTGAGTCTGGCATACATGCTGTGTATGTGCAGATGGAATGCATGTTTACTGAGCAACTCAAAAAAGCCATTTATTTGTAGCAATTTTTGGTCCATACAAATATGGGCTATGTTTGAACTGATGACCTAGAGGTGAAAGGCTCTGTATCCTATTTATCTGTCTTTTGAGCCATGCATAACACAAGCTGACAAGAACTGTAGTTGTGAGAGGAAGTAACTGTGGAATCTGCTTTAAGCATACACAATTGGCTGGAAAGAGTTATGGAGGATTTAAAGTCTTAGCTGTGGAAGCACAAGGGAGAGGCGTGGTTTCTCTACTGGTCTCCAAAACACCTAGTGAGGGCTATGCATTTAGACTGGACTACCTAGATCTTTAATTTTAAGATAATCATACATTTTTGTACAGTTCTGTTACCATGGCCTGTGAGTTTGAACTTTGATATGTATCTCTGGGAGAAAGTTCCCAGCTGCTTCGAGTGATTGTGGGCTAACTGGGAATTGTTAAAGTTGGTGTTTTTGCAAGTCTTATTCTACAGTAAGTATTACCAAACCTCCCAAACCTGCCATACAACAAAACTAAATAAATCAAGGCTGTTGATGAATCTTCTGGACTCTACTGTGAGAAGGGCTAAAGAAAGAGTATAAACCGAGTGAACTTTTTGCCCTGAAAGACTTGGGTTTGTTTCCTGACCATACTATAAGCTTTCTTCCAAACTGTGGGAAAGACAGAGTTGATTAGTTATTTAGGTTACTAAGTCTTACTGAAGCAGTCATGCACCCTTTCACTGCTTAAACCTTCCAGTCATGCAAATAAACCTTAAGGCATAAAAGATGCGGTTTGTCCTTTATATCCCATGTCTGTATGTAAAGAGATAAAACCCTTTGAAGAGATGATTTCAGTTTTCTGTATTGTCTTTGAACCACATCAAAATGAAGCACTGGATTTTACCAACTGCAAATCAATACTTCCCAGATGTACTGTGCATCTGGGGAAAAAAAAAGGCTTCAAACTATGTATTTGATACTGAACTGTCAGCTGCTTGCCTTCTCACCGTTCTCACAACCCTATTTGTGTGATAACTTCTGTTTGGAAAAAAAAAAATCTACTACATCATTATGGCTGTTCAGTCTGATTTTCAGAAATACTAAACTCTTGACTCGCTTTACACAAGTTTCAGAGTCAGTATTGCCCTGATCTCAGTTTGTGGTCCTTTGAGGCAACTGCTAAAATTGATATGGTTGGAAAGTTTACAATTCAGGCTTGGAACTGTTAAGCCAGCTAAATTTACAAGCAAAAGAAAAAATAATTGTTCCGTGAATGGGCTTCAATTGCAATTTCAGTATATCATCTTTAAGATCTCTGAGTATGTGACTTTTTTTCTACAGTATTATTGACAATTTCTATCGAATTCCCTTAAATTTGTCTGGTGGAATACAAGAAGATTTTCATATTTACTTAATGGTGATGCAGTAGGCAGAAATACACAGTATTTGCCTCTGAGGGAAGAACAAAAGTTGGAGAACACTACCATTTTTTTCTTTGTAAATTAAGTTTGATTACTTAATGAAATTGAGAATTTTAAAGTTAGTCTCTTTCCTCCTGCTTTTTCAGCAGGAAATTCTGAGATGTAACTAGATGTTTGTGTGCTTAAAAAGCTTGTGTGCAAATACTTGATTCTCAGTAAAATTCACATTCTGTAAGTTATCTTGCTCCTGTTCTGTGCAGCTTCTTGACTGCTCTAGTTTAGCTTGATGGGGCTTTTTTAGTAAGTTATGGTATTTCTCTGAACTGCCTCCAAATGACATACTGCTGATAACGATCTTAAAAGTTCACTCTGTCATTTAAAGCATAACTTAATACTTTGTGTACACTTCAGTAATGGTCAGTTTAATTTTTTTTCTTTTGTATTTTTTGTGTGTTCATGTTTTAGATTCTAGTACAAACTGAGTACTTTGTGTGAGGGACATCTTGTAAAATAACAGCTCAATTTTAGAATAAGATTATGCAAACCACTAATATTAATCTTATAAGGATCTTGCATCTTTGCAATTTTAGAAGGTTCCATTTTTATTGTTTAGAGATGTTAGTAAAACCCATCTCATAGTTTTCTTTTGTGGTTCCAATTACAAGATAGATCAGTTCTGGACAGTCTTTTCTGACATCTATTGGTGTTTCAAGCTTGTGTCTTCAATTTCAATTCAATTTCTTCAATTTCAAAACCTGTATTATAAATTTTGCATTTGGGACATAATCTTACAAGATCAGCTTAAAAGGATGGGCAGAGGACTTCTGTATTTATGTGAAAAGAATAACACTGAACGTACTATTTAACTAAGTTATAGACAAATGAACAATCATTACCTTGTATGATTGGTAATATATGATGGAAACTAATAATACTTTTGTCAAAGTCTTTGGCATTGACCTTAATAAATTGAATGGTTTTAATCCAAAATGTACAAATACATCAATCCATTAAATGATATGCAAAACTTTTTAGTTTAAATTCTGACCTGCAGATGACCTCCAAAATAATAAGACTTCAGTGCTTTATCAGAACAGATGTTAAAAGGGCAAGATCCTGAGCTCCATATATATATATATGTGTGTGTATGTAATTAGTAAGAAACTATAGAATGGATTTAAAATGGATTATGTTAATTCAGATCTTGGAGACAGCAGTCAAAAACCTTCCAGATGAACTAACAGTGTTCTGATAAGCTGATCTGTATAATTTAAATAAAAACCTTTTATACGATTCTGATGCTATTATGGTTTTATTCCCCAGAAGTCTCACCATGTGGTACTCTTGGACATTTATTATTTAAAAAAACAAAACCCACACACATAAACCCCCTGGACCGCTTCTTATCTGCAACATTCCTGCTGCCTTATGTATATTTTATATAAACCAAGTATATAATAAACAAAAGCTCCTAATTTACACTTGAAACCTCTCTATTTGCAGTCTCCTGAAAGCCGTTGTGTTCTGGAATAAAAGAGAAGATCTTTCCCATCCTCCAGCTATGCTGCATTTGTTAGCTTAGAAATGCCTTGATTAGGAAAACTAATTTTTTTTTCAGAATCAACACGAATCTATGACTGTAATATTCATAATTTAGTATTGCTTGTGTACAGAAGGGAAGACAGCTGCTTGAATTATATTTCCTTTTGAAAGTATTTCTCTATCTACAAAGTAATACCCATAAACAAAAGAATTTTCCATGTTTTCTTGGACATTTGACAGCACTTTAATCGTATTTAGCTTTTCCTTTTCAAAATGATTGGTAAATATCCAGTACTGATTGTATAGGACTTCCATGAAGACAAACTAATTGAGGTTATAATAAGAAAAGCTAAAAATGGGCTAAAGATATTACTCTCTATTTGTGGGAAGAAAGGTTTGACACTAAGTTAACTTGATCTGATCTCAATTTTTCTACTTTCCCTGTTCAAGACCAAGCTAGAAGGCATCAGTTCATCTTGTTCTGTTCTAATAGACCAAACTAAATATGCTTTTCCAACAGCCTCCTGGTCTGAATGTCTGGTAAGAATACCACATAAAAGAAAGTTATTGTCACATCTAAATTAATTACTGTCCTATTCATGTTTAACCTGTTTCTGTCATCTCTTTAAAACGTTGTTGGCATTGCAAATTTGTTGATCATGTGGTGGTTATTGCTTTTCATAGTTTATCTGTCTCAGAATTTGCACACTTATTTTGCTTCATTTTTTCAATACAGTAAAAAAAAATGGAAGCATTCCGCCTTAGGTCCTTATGTGACATTTGAAACAGAAGGATATTGACTTCAGGATCAGGCCTGACTCAGGTCCAAGTCACCTCCATGTGATATTAATTTCTCTATTGCAGGATGTTCCATGTGGTGTTAGGAGTCTGTCAACAAGAACAGCTAATACCATAGGAGCCTACTTGAAATTTGGACTTGAGTGAAAGTTCACTGTTTTTTTTCCACCCCAGACTACGTAATTGTATTGATGACCTTTTGTTTCTTAATTTTTCTAAGAATAAAGTAATTTCACTAGATGTATAATGATTATGTGTATGATATGGATAGCCTATATTTGATAAACAAAGTATTGTATTAAAACTTTATAAGAAGCTACATAATTTTATTTTCATCTCTTTGTAGATACTATTCTGCTTTAAAAACGATGGAACAGCTAGAAAATCTGTATCTTCCTAGAGTTAGCCAATATCGCTTTTGCCAGGTAATGATAGAAAACCTACCAAAACTGCGTGAAGAAATAAAAGAAATATCCATGTCAGATCTCAAGGATTTCTTAGAGAGTATTCGAAAGCATTCTGACAGAATTGGGGAGACTGCTATGAAGCAGGTAAGCCAACCTAACAGGATAAGTTCAGTCCTCTTATCTATTGAAAATATCAGTGTCAATATTCTCAGATTAGCAGAAAGCAGAAAATATTTGTCTAAGGATTATAGACCTTTAAGTAAAGATGGGAGAGCTGTGAAATGCTTGCTAACATGTCAGGTAGTTTCTTCTCCTGGAAATAAAGTTGTCAATTGTAGTAGTCTCTGGCTAACAGAGGAAGCAGCATTATGATATCTCAGTAGCAGTAAACTTGTGTCTGTATCCTAGACAAGAAAGAGTTTCCTCCCTAGGAAAGGAAGGAGAAATACTGTGTGTCTCAATTTGCAACAAAATATTAAATACCTTGAGTATTCTACTAGACAGTCTGTAACTCAGCAGCTATAATGCCAAAACAAAGAGCAGGCTATCTGGCCCGCTGGCAAGCATGAGTAAGACTGAAAGAATTCTTGAGATAACTGCCTAGTCCTTTCTAAAGTATTACAAGTACAGAGCACTGAGGTGAGAGCCAGGAGGAAACCAGGACAAATGGAGCCTTGCCTATGCTACTTCAAAGCACTGGTGCTTGGCAGGCTTTGAACAGTTACTGCTTAAAAAATTTATTTAGAGAGCAAGTG
The DNA here is from genome assembly GCA_013400475.1 of Tricholaema leucomelas. Taxonomy (NCBI): domain Eukaryota; kingdom Metazoa; phylum Chordata; class Aves; order Piciformes; family Lybiidae; genus Tricholaema lacrymosa; species Tricholaema leucomelas. The sequence goes on from WAAF01014692.1 coordinate 472,538, forward strand.
AATTTTCATTTGACATTTTGCTGAGCAGAGTTCAGACTGGGTTGCCATTTTGTCATCTAAGGTTCTTGTAAAATCACAGAATCATTGAGGCTGGAAAAGACCTCTGAGATCATCAAGCCCAGCCCATGACCCGACACTGGCTAAACCAGGCCACCAAGTGTCACATCCAATCTTTTCTTAAAGACCTCCGGGGCTGGTGAATCCACCTCCTTGGAAAGTCCATTCCAGTGCCTAATCACCCTTTCTATGAAGAAGTGCTTCCTAATATCCAACTTAAACCTCCCCTGGTGCAGCTTCAGACCTTGCCCTCTTGTCCTGTCACTGGATGCCTGGTGAAACTTCCTTTTAGGTAGTTGTAGAGAGTGATAAAGTCCCCTCTAAATCTCTTCTTCTTCAGTATTGATTATTATAGATACACTTAATTGCAAGATTATATCGTGCTACCTTTCTCTTCAGTTGCTTCTAGTAGTAAGAACAATAGTGCATTTAGCTTTTGCAGCTGACTAGGCTCTGAGGCTGTATTGAAGCAAATAAATAGCTGGAAGCTCTATGATAGCTGTGTTTCATTTAAATATTAATTCTATGTTTGCAATTTATGATCAGTAAAGTCATGTTTGTTCCCCCCCCCCCATTAAAATAGTATTCTGTGGTTTAGGGCAAAATTATGCTGAAATTAACTATCAAACTAATTTATCATCCTAAATCAATTAAAAACAAAACCAGCAGTTTAGACTGGACACTCCTACGTTGCAGTTATACTGTTTTTCATGTCATAGCACATACTGATCAATGATGAAATTTGTCTTGCATCCTATTTATTGGTGCTACTCTTAAAATAGGCACAGCAGCAGAAAACTTTTAGTACCACTCTTCAGAAGCAGAACAATGTAAACTATAGTCGGAATGTGCATCTAGGTAGAAGCAGAATTTTGGAATCCAAAAATGAAATGACATTAAAGCGAACGCTTGAAGAAGATGATGAACATGATGAAGAGGTAATTTTACACTAAATCAGTACACCTTATTTAAAGGGAAGTCTGCAGTTTCATTGAACAAAGCTTGCAATACACTGTCTGTGGAAGATCAACATTAGTTGGGAAGAACCAAAGAGTACCTTCAATGCTGAAGTTCACATCAGCATTATAGGTGGGAAAAATACTGCCAAAATATTACAGTATCACCAAGGTTGGAAGAGACCTCACAGATCATCAAGTCCAACCCTTTACCACAGAGCTCAAGGCTAGACCATGGCACCAAGTGCCACGTCCAACCTTGCCTTGAACAGCCCCAGGGACGGCGACTGCACCACCTCCCCAGGCAGCCCATTCCAGTGTCCAATGACTCTCTCAGTGAAGAATTTTCTCCTCACCTCAAGCCTAAACTTCCCCTGGCGCAGCCTGAGGCTGTGTCCTCTCATTCTGGTGCTGGCCACCTGAGAGAAGAGAGCAACCTCCCCCTGGCCACAACCACCCTTCAGGTAGTTGTAGACAGCAATCAGGTCACCCCTGAGCCGCCTCTTCTCCAGGCTAAACAACCCCCGCTCCCGCAGCCTTTCCGCGTAGGGCTTGTGCTCGAGGCCTCTACCATTAGTTGTAGCAGTGCTGCCTTTAGCATCTTGTTTGAGTACATTCAATAGGATAGAATTTGTAATTATTCTGGAATTCATTTGCAATTTATGTGATACATTACTTACCCACTATAAATGATATACAACCTACTGGAATATTCTGCAAGTGCTAAAGCAAGATCTTCTGTGTTGAGGATTTCAGCTTGTGTTTGAACTCTTTCAGCTATCCAGTACTCAGTATTCATAAACCGAATAAAACAAGGAGTATTTAGACCTTTAACTCTGGCGCTCTGAAAACACAGTGAAATGAGTCTGTTCTTGTAACACAAATAAAAGCTAGTATGGTAGTACAAAGGGAGAGAAAAGTAGAGTTACTATTTTACTCTCTTGTTATAGAAACCATTCATTTTTGGGTTCTTATTAGGTGTGCTATTTCTATTGGTAATGTATCACATTCATCAGATTAGATACTTTTTATGTTTTATATACTTTTCTTTTTCAGGTTTTAACTGCCCAAGATCTTGTAGACTTTTCTCCAGTCTATAGGTGTTTGCACATCTACTCAGTTTTGGTATGTATTAAGGTGATCTCAAAAAGGTACTTTACTTTTTGAATTTGAATATTCATTTTCATATCTATCATACTCTTAATAGTTGCCAAGTAATCAAACATATTCCTTCTAGTAGTGGTAGTTCTAGTTGAACCAGCTAAGGCTGGATACTGAGAGCGTGCCTGCATGCTTTATTCTACCTACAAATGAAGGACACGCAGCAAGACATTGATTACAAAAGCGTTCTTAAGAATATGTGTAAAATACTCATGTCTGTCTCAGCAGCAGTATCAGCACTTTGGTGGTTTCCCCAGGTGTTCCATGTTACCCAGATATTTGAGAGGATATGACCAATATTACAAAACATAGGAACATTCAGTGTGAATTTTGTGGACATCAGAATACTAGAGCAAGGATGTATTTTATCTTGCCCCTCCTTAGCTTGTTCAGTAAGTGAAGGTTGTTCCTGTATTCTGCTCATTGCTGTAGAACATCTCTATAAAATAGGTATTATATCTGAATTGCTGATCTTGACTGCATGAGATAGCATTGTCTATAAATAATCTTGCAAGATATTTTACTTACCCATTTTTATGTGGATTTGGGAAGAAGAGTTACACTTCGTTACTTGAGAAGCTTGTGTCAGGACTGAGTAGAGCTTCGACATTTGAAGTAGAATTCAGTATTGCCTTTGTGCATCTGAAAACTACATCAAACATTTCATCTGGAGGTGAATGGTTAGTATTTCTGATCAATATGTGTTAATATGAATTAGAACACAGTGCGTAAAGTTCTGTGGCAACACAAAGTGTTCTAGTAAATTTGTATTTCAGTTTCAAGGGGATTTATTTGTTTTTAGGCCAAGTCTCTTTCACTTCTACATTTCATTAGGTTAGCAGTATTTCTAACTATGATGAAATATTCATTGTGAACTTAATAAAGATAAACTTTTCTTTGTTGTATCTTGTAAAGGAGTTAGTTAAGTCATACTGGCTTTGTAATACACAATCTTTGTAGTAATTTGAAGATTTTTTTTTTTTTTGAAGCCTAAGTAATGGAATTCTGAATAGCACTGGTCTGATAAGAGGCTCATGAAGTTAAAACAAACCTTAAAGATGCTAAGCTGCTTTATTCTGCTTTCATGCAAATTGTGTTGCGTTCAGTAGGTAGATGAGTCAGTGTAGCACTGATTTCAAATGGACAGATGGTTTCTACTGAATGATCATCTAAATGAGATGGATAGGATGTCACTTGAATTCCTCACAATGTAATTACTAGGCACAGAGGATCATTGCTGACCATGATGTGGGAAAAATCCAAATCCACAGTCATTTTATTTCCGAATTCCTAGGAGAATAAGCAAATATTGAATAAATTTCATGTGTTTTTTAACTCAGGCAAAGCTAGTGCAGTCAGCATTCAGATGTATCATATATTCACAACAAACATTTCTGTAACTTAACTCTATAATGCAGTTAGTTTATGAATAACCTAGAGAAACATTTTAGGACAAAATTAGTTTCAGTCATAGAGTAATAGGTAATGCATCCTGTCTATAAATATTAATGTACTGTGAAAACCATGGATTAAACACGTAAACATGGCTTCAAAGACATAATATTGTTTGACAAAATGTAGACACATGAGCAATTTTTTTATTTACAGTACATTCTGTAGGCTACTTCAAAAAAAAAGTAATTTCTGCGTATTTCTTGCATGCAAAACTTCGCTGATGTCAGCTAGAGGACTACATGTGCAATAAATGCAAAATATGTGGTTTAGTTTAAGAGATTTCTGTCATTAATTTGAGCAATGTTTGTTAAAACAATATTCTTGTTTTAACTACTTCTGTCTTGTTTCAGGGTGATGGAGAAATATTTGAAAATTACTACAGAAAACAAAGAAGGAAACAAGCAAGATTAGTTCTGCAGCCACAATCAAGCATGGTAATCAATAGTTTTGGTTCTGTATTACTTGGGTTATGGCTGATACTGGTGGTTTTATTCCTAAACTTGTTTTCTTTTTCCACTGCAAGCACGAAACAGTAGAAGGCTATAGAAGATACTTCAGTCAAATTGTAGGGTAAGTTTTCTAAGCAAGAATTTATTTCAGTTTTACTATATTGATTCTTGATGTTATTCTATGGCCCAACATCTTTCTTCTACAAGATTCAGTTTCTACACAAATCATGTGACTGGTTGTTGCTGGATCTGAGTGGGGAAGAGCATTCAGATCCTAGCAGTACAGTGCCCCACAAAGACTCTCCAGCAGCCTGGACTCCAGCCATCATGAAATAAACTTTTCATATTTTAACTTTATGCTGGGTAAAACAACAGCAAACTTACCGTAATATCACTGCTTGAGTGGTGAAGAGTTTGACTGTGCTTGTGAAAGGGTAGAATTTGCTTTTATATTATGAAGTAACTTAATAATCAAAATATTATTTTCTTTTTAGCTTCTTTGTAGTAGAAGACCACATTTTACATGTAACCCAGGGACTGGTAACTAGAACATATACCGATGAACTGTGGAACATGGCCCTTTCCAAGATCATTGCTGTTCTTAGAACACATTCAGTAAGTCAGAAGTTTTACTAGTATTGCAGTTTAAGTCCTCTGACTTCAGAACTTTGAGTATTTGGATCTGGGATATTAACAAAGTGAAAAATTAACCTCTCTCATGTTTTCTTTTCCTTGTGATTAAAAATTGCTTAGATTTGAGAGGCAGCCTGCCAAGCTTTTGTTTTTCCCAACAGTATCAGGCTGTGATCCTCAGCCATGGGCTATTTGCATAATCCTCCTCTGATTTACAACTCACTGGGTCTTCCAAACCTTCTCTTAGTCCAGCAGTTTAGAATATGCAGAGTTAATCTGCTGTTATTATTGCAATCCTTCCTCATTAGTCTCAACTGACCTCTTCATTAGATCAGATTGAATAGTTCAGCACTGAAAGTACCACCAGGAAATAGTTCCTAGTTGTCATTCCAAATGCAGTGTTTCCAAAATAAACACCAGCAAAACCCTTGGAGCTATCTCTTCAAAACTGTAGTAGTAATATGTTAGTGCTGAAGTAGAAGTATAGAAAAATTCTGTATCAGCTGAGTATTTCAATATATTCAAAGCATGTCTCCTAAAGTTGCATTTCTGACTTAGTTGCAATGATGCTAAATAGCTGCATTCTATTTCTCATTCCTAGTGAAAGCCAACAGACTACTGTTGTTCACGCAGTCTGACTGATAGTAAATTGCTTCAGAGTTTATTATTAGTATAACTTTTACTGTCAGGTAAAAATAAAATTCTATCTTTCACTTTTTAATGTTTACTAGAAGCAGATCCTTTATGAATGTTATTTTTATTGCAACTGATCTTTAATTCAAAGAATAATTTGTATTTCATATATACTGAGGAAAAAAGTTCAGGTCTCAACTATAGTTTTATCATTTGGCCTTTACTGGTACATGAGATGTTTTATTTTTTTAACTAAATACTTTGTAATTGTATCATAGTATCATAGTATCATCAGGGTTGGAAGAGACCTCATAGATCATCAAGTCCAACCCTTCACCACAGAGCTCAAGGCTAGACCATGGCACCAAATGCCACATCCAATCCTGCCTTGAACAGCTCCAGGGACGGTGACTCCACCACCTCCCTGGGCAGCCCATTCCAGCAGCCAATGACTCTCTCAGTGAAGAATATGTCTGCATATGGATGTATATACCTACATAAGAATGTGTTAATTTAAGGACTAAAAATAATGTAGTCTTTAGAGAAGTCTTCAGTGTCTTGTCATGGAGACAATTGCTATTTCTTCTCCAATTGCATCACCTCCGTGAAAATCCATTCTATCAAAATCTATTTCTAAGATCATCCTAGCACAGACTAATACTTAGTAAAGGTATGTTTTCTTATGAGGTATTGTGACCCAAACCCTTACTTTATTAAAGCATGTCAAGAGCAAATATTACAGTGAATCAGGGTATATAATCTCTAACCAATACTATGTTCTTATCATGCCTTAAAATAATGTAAATATTAAAAAAAAAAAAAAAACCAACACTGCAAATAGTGAGGCAGAGGTGAAGGCCTTAGTTGTACAAGTCCATACTTTTAAAAATCTGACATCTGACCATCAGATTCATATTTTGAACTTACTTAGAAAATAATTAATATTGTTTTCTCTGTACAACTTGGAAACCACCTGAGGTGGCATAGTTAGCACTTGTTAAATCTCTGCTTAGCATCCAGATGAGCGTGCAAACCTCTCCAGTGTTGATTTCACAAAGCATTTTGATGTGTGCTTATGTTCCAAAGAAATAAATGTATTTTTCTGATGTTGAATCCCACTACAATGTACTGATATTTATTGAATCTGATTATTTTTATATTACTCATAGCTCATTTAAAAATATAAGAAATACTTAAGTACTTAAGTGACTGGATTAAGTGAAGGTCAGTGAGGCTAAGTTGTTGTTTAGTATTGAGGTGAAGTGATAAGGCTGGAGAGTTTAACCTTTTGTGCTAATATTCTTTGAAAATATATCTCTCATATTTTAAATCCTTTTAACAAAACCAGAATTTCTTACTTTCAGTCATATTGCAGCGATCCTGACCTTGTTCTGGAACTGAAGAATCTCATTGTAGTATTTGCTGATACTTTGCAGGTACATATTCTATTAGTAATTTAACTGAAATTCCTAGAGTAAATTTTTTTCCTTCAGATGCAGAAATTCAATATTTTAGGTTTTCTTATATATGAATCAAGAACAAAAATACACCAAAAAATATTTGTGTGTATGTATGTCTTGTGTTGGTGCCTCCTTTTCAGTATTATCAACTTAGTGTATGCGTTCTGGGCTATCCAGATATCCTACAGTTATTCATATCTGTCCAAAATTAATGTTAGCTTTGTATATGTCTTTTTTTCTCTTATAAATGCCTTACTTCTGAAGCAAGAATGTAATTCCAGTTGTCATTAGCTCTCTAGCTGAAAGATCAAGTGGATGTTGTTGGTGACTATTCTTGCAATGTTTAACAAACTGATAAAAAAGATCACTCATATGAGTAAACCACAAGTTAAAATATTATAGAGACATGGGACAGATTTCTTATTGAAAACTAAAATCTTAGGGTAAAATATTTGTAAGAATTTAATATACAATTTTTAAATTGGGGTGATGTGTTGTTTTCATAGATTTACAAGATTGAATAATAGGGCTCGACTCAAAGTTCTAAAGTGATGTATATTAGTTTTTGAATTAACCACTCTTTTAATTTCTATATCTTAGGGCTATGGTTTTCCTGTGAACCGACTATTTGATCTTTTATTTGAGATAAGAGACCAATACAATGAAACACTTCTTAAAAAGTGGTCTGGATTGTTCAGGTTAGTATTTCAAAATAATTGTGCCTTTTGTATTGCAACTATCATTTTTTTCCCACTTCAAGGTTTTTTGATAGAGCTGTAATTCTGGAAGAATTTATTAACTCTGTATTGTGTGTGAATTTCTGATAGGGCTTGTTAAATGCAACTAATGTTTAAGAAGACAGCCATTGAGTACTGCTTCTGTATTTAATGGGGAAAATGAAATTCTCCAAAGGGACGTTACAGTAGAATCACACAGGAAAGAAGCATCTGTTTTCCTTCATTAGGATCCTAATAATTCTAGGTTATTGCAACAGGGGTTTAGGTTTCTAATTTAGGTTATCTTAATGTTTACATTTGGCTAACGTGTATTTCCCTGATAGACCACTGACATTGCCAGCTCTTCCTGTTTTTTAATGTAGGTTGGTTTCCACTTATTCCTTGTAATCGTTTGAATGACTAAATTGTAAACCCAAGAATACAGCAGCCTCAGACTGTACTCCAAAGCCTGTCTGTGGACAAAGTGTGATGTCTGAATGTGCAGAGATTTTTTTTTTTAATCATAAAATACATTACATTGTTTTGCAGAGAATTTGTGTACTGCAGAGGACTGAAGGTTCTCAAGCTTTTTAGACTTTCAGTATGGACATTTGACTAGCAGAAAGGTCCAAAGAGTATTTAGATAACCCTGTGACCGTATGCCTATTTGAAATCTTATGAATCTTTTCTATTGACTGTGTGTAGCTGTACCTAATTGAGACACTCTACCTGCTTTGTGGTAGGCAAAGTGTAGGCTAGCATAATTAATAAGGACCCTATGGTTTACACTGGAATAGTTGATCTTAAGTTTGTTTGCTGTATTGTGCTTTGAGTAATACATATTAAAATGTTTTCAGCTTTTTTTTTCCCCTCTTATTAGGTACAGTAAAAGGGCATATACAGGATACTTTCAAACTAATCTAAAAACATTTGGTTGTCTGAAATTATGGTGATTGCAGCTCATAATCTTTCAAAGCTGCATACCCAAGTATGGTAGTAAAATTCTATTCATTTACATGTTTTAACACTGTAGAATACCATAACTAAGTTATGTGTCTTGTATTTTTTTCACTTTGCTAATTAATCCACCAGGGATATTTTTGAAGCAGATAACTACAGCCCTATTCCTGTAGCAAATGAAGAGGAGTATAAAATAATTATAAGCAAATTTCCTTTTCAAGATCCAGAACTCGATAAGGTAAGGAAAAGTTTTGTTGTTAAAGTCTGTGAGAATCCAATTGTTCTAGTTTGAGACTAGCTGGAGTATTTTGGTGAGAAGAATTAGATTATAGGCTATGAAAAGGAAACAGTGGTGATGTCTACTTCACTTATAGACTTGCTGAGAGGTATAAAAACAAGACCATAAATATAGATAACACAGTCGCTGTGTGTCTCTGGGTGCCTGTACTTTTCTCCTTGGCTTGCTTTCTGTATAACTAATCCTTCTGCTTAACTAACCCCCCTGGCTGATCCTCCAAACTCACCATGCACATAAGGCAAAGTCTGGGATAAGATAAGGTGGAAAGAAGGTGGAAGGGTGTTTGGGAGCTCCTCCTGGGGACTCTGGTTTCTGAGAGGGCTGTTGTGTTTCTGTATTACTTTTTAACTTGTACATTTCTGTACACAGCTGTATATATTGTAACATTGTATGTTGTGCTAAGCTGTAAAGATAGCTTCGTTTCCTTAACTTCCAGCACGGCTGAGTCTAGTCTGGGTGATTTCATAAGAGTTGGGGGGGTGGGCAACACCCAAACCATCACACCAATTACGGACACTTGGTACTTTAATGATTTTTATAATTAAAAAGCAATTAAAATCTGTAAAGCTATATAGATTAAGAGACTAAATCACCTTCTTTGTGTGTAATTATCTAGTCACATGTAAATATGTGAAAATTAAAGCTTTAGTCATTTGCTCTAATGTTTGAGTGAATAATGAAACCCACTGTTTTGTAAACAAATTAATACTACAATTTAATTGATACAGTCTTTATGTAATTATAAACCAGTATGTCTTTAGTTAAATTTTGTTGCAAGTTACTTGGTTTAGTGACTCAGGATAATATATGCTGCAATATTGCAAAGCTATGTGTAAAACAGGAATCAGAGACAACTTCATTTTTTAAATTATTTATTTGTACATATGAGAAAAACTAAAGGTGAAAAGACTGTAACTAATTCTGCTGTACTAGCATTCCAGTAGGGTATTCTTTCACAGCCTCACCCATTCTTTCATTACAAACTCCTTTCCTAGAAAGCTGCTTAATGCTCTGCCATTCAGATAGCGTTCTGGTAATACTTAGGAATATTGATAAAGAAACAACATGATGGAGTCTGTAAAGGAGAACTAAATCTAAGAACCACATGATAGTGAAAGTAACTGCTGTGGAGGGAAGCTGGTTTGTACATGATCCATTGCTACGGATATCTGCAAAAGTAAAAAGATACTCTAATTCTATGATTCAGCAGGGATTTACCAGGCAAATATAACAGCTGCATGTCATTAATACAGCATTGCAGTGAAGATGAAAATATTAAGGTAGGTTTTATGATAATTTCTGAACACAACTCCAGGGTGTTTTCTGGATGCTTTTCTCTGTCAAGTTCACTAGTTTAGCCATTATAATACTAAAATAAGATAAATAGAATGGAAATCCCTCAGAGTGTTGGAAGTATACTCTAAATACTATTTAGTATGACACATTTTGCTTATAAATTGCAGAAGTTTTTAATCTGCACTGACTGTTTTATCTGCTGGCCTCACTCTCTGTATTAGCATGCATGCATGGACATTACTTGTCTGGGCATGTGTAGTTACATATACGTTTGATTAATACAAAGCTTGGGCTCTTATTTCACTAGTAGGAAAATGTATTCTCTCTATCCAACAATTTTCGTTTTGGTTTGTAACACAGAGAAGGATTTCTGTTCGGTAGTGAGCAGCACTTTTTGTAGGTGTTTTAGGGATAGCATTTCACTGATGCTTAGTTTTTGGGCTGGTGAACTTGAGAGTAAGACTGGGAATTGGGTTAGATTCTGTTCCCACCTCTGTTGTCAACTAACTATGTGGTGCTAGTAAGTCACTTCACATCTCTCTGTCCCCGTCAATTCATCTGTAAAGTATGAGGTTTTTCTCTTGCGTCCTAGCAATTTTTGAAGCAGTTCAGTTGACTTCAATGAGATTTGGCAAAGAGGCGGAAGTCTCAAAGATCAGTGAGTCCCTGAAAGGTTTGGCAACTAGGCAGTGGAGCAGGGAAGAAAGAATCGTTAAGTATCCATATTGAAAGAAAGACTACCTTATATGTTACTAGATAGCAGGTAGTCCACCCGAAGGGGAAATCTTGTGAATGCTCCAGCCTCACTTCCTCCACCCTTACTTCTGTTGGTTGCTCTTTATAATCTCAGGCTGTAAGTCACTGAGTGGTCTTATTGAGTGGGTTAATTTAATCTACATTTTGATGTTTAAAAAAAACATAAAGTGTAAGTTCAGGGTAGTCACTGAGGCAGCCTATGTAGTTGATAGAGAGGAACTGACACCCCAGAGGGCTAACTCCATTTGATACATCTCTGATGCCTTGTACAGATTAAGAATTTCATTTTTGAATGTCTGTTTCTCTGCATTTAATATTAAAAAATAGATGAATGTGAATGAGTGGTCATTTTTAACTGTAGTTTAGGATGAATGACCTCACATTTTGCAGGTACAGTTTATCACAGAGTTGATTGCATCGGCAGAATTATGACCAGAACCTGATAGGTATTTAACATAACAAGTCTAATCTGCCTGGATAAAACAGTCTACTGTTCAGATTGAATGTGACAAACTATCATGGTTTGATTATGTGATCTAATTTTACTCTCTTTCTGTATTCAGATGTGAAACCATTGATAGTAACTCTGTTGCATGTTTTTTTTAGCTGTCTTCTGTAATAATCAGACAGAAAGTGTTGTACCTTCCTGCAGTGGCCAGACACTGTGGATGCTAAAGAACTGATTCTCTTAGATCACTGAATACATGAAACTCAAGCCTTCTTGAAAGACTATTGTAATTTTCAGATACAGTTGTATGTAATAACAAATGTTTTATCTATAAAAAAATATAGCTTAAATCAGATGAACACATTTAAAGTAAATTCTATTTGGTAAGAAAATGTTTGCTATCATTGAATGACATGAAAATCTAACACTTATTCCATTTGTTTATCACACCACCTCATTAAAAAAAAGAGATACAATTAGGAGAATGCCAAGGTGGTCTCTTCTGTCTTTTTTTTTTAATATACAAATGTTGAGCTGCTGTTGATGAATGCTTCTTATAGAAAAAATTAAAGTCCTCAGGGATTACAGAAGTTGTCAATTATTTTTTCTCGTGCATTAGTGATAGAGTTAAGAGAAAAGTAATTGTTTTGCAGATTTCATAAAGTATGTATTCAGAGCAGAATACATACTTCAATTGATTTGGTTTTGTCTTTCTAAATAGAATAGCAGCTTTAAAATTGAAGTGTGAAACACGATTGTGTTCTTGCAGTCTGCTGTTATTTCCCACATATTAAACCAAATTGTTTAGTGAATCATCATCGCTATAGTGAATCATCAATTGGTGTAGTGAATCATCAAGAGAAACTGATGTGATAGTAAATATACGTGCCTGAATGTTCTCAAGATGCTTTGAAAATCCCAGATGTTTTGAACTTCTCATGTATTTCTTTTTAAATATTTTTTTCAATACTTTCTTAGACAAAAAAATGTTTGCATCCCACTTACTTTTTTTTTCTTTTTCACTCAGATTAAAAACTGTTTGAAACCTGCTTTTTATGTGATGATGAGTTGCTTTCTACAGAGGGATCTTGAATTACATAAAGTATCCAAACTTTATTGTCATTTAAATAACTGGTACTCATAGAGTGATGAAGTCTCCCCTCAGCCTCCATTATGCAGGCTAAACAACTCCAGTTCCCCCAGTTGCTCCTCAAAAGACTTGTGCTCTAAAGCCCTCACCACCTCTGTTGCTGTTCTCCCCAGTTCCTCGATGTCCAACTTGTACTGAGGTGCCGTGAAGCTTTATATCAAGCTAAATAGTTCATAAGCTATTTAAACAGATGTAGAAGTCAGCTCAACACTTACCAGTCTGTATTTGATGAAAGACAGCAAAGCTTAAGATAGGTTAAAATATTGATAGTCTTCAGTGGCTTTCTATTTCTTGCATTTAATACCAAGCTCTCCTTAGAATCAATTTCAAGTGTAAGGTAGCATTATCTTTTATTTCCACAGCAATCCTTTCCAAAGAAGCTTCCAATGTCTCAGTCAGTGCCCCAGATCTATATCCAGGTTAAAGAATTTATTTATGCAAGTCTTAAGTTTTCAGAGTCACTTCACCGCAGGTAAGTGACAGGAATGTGACTATAAGGTAACCTGTGACTTCCATGTACCCTAAATAATAACTTGAAAATGTGTTTTCTTGTATACTTGCTAGCTGTTCTTGTTTAGTAATGTACATGTAATTTACATATGCAATTCTTTATATTTAACCTAAGATGCCCAATGCTGCAGCATGTATTTCATAGTGTATACAATGTGTATGTGTCTATATTGCCAGCTTGGCATAGTAAGCAGTCTAAACCACTGCCGGTTTGTTGGTTGGTTGTATTTTGTTGTTTGGTTTGCTTGGGTTGGGTTTTTTTAACAATATTGACTGGTTTGAATTATCTAGAGGTTTTATTTCTTTAGCAAAACATGTAGGATTCAAAAAATACACTTTCATACTGACCATTTCAGAAAGAATGGTGCAGCATTCCTGGTTACTTCAGTCTTTCCCTTCTGGCTGGTTTGAGTTTCCTTAGCAGTGATTTCTCCTGCAACAAAACTTGGCATCTGTGTTCTTATTTCCATTTACATCCCACCTTTTTCTGAGGGAAAACATGATTCTCCTATTTGCTTTGCTCTTGTGGCCTTCAAAAGCTTAGTTTTAATTACATAAAATAACATAGATCTGAAGTCTGGAAGGTATTTGTAGCTGGTCCCCCATTTCTGCACTGTAAATGACTCGCTTTCACACATTCTTAATTGATACTGTTTATAATTTACACGTACTAATGAGTGCATGTTGACCTCCTTAGTAACTCATTAAACACCACAAATTACTCTTTCCAAACTGCTGTGCAAATAAACATGTCCAGAATCTAAAAATAACAGGTTTTGCATGGGGTTTGAAATTCAGTTAATGGATAATTTAGTAATTGAAAGAGGTGTTCTCTGTCTTGGATCACGGAAGACTTGGAGCAACCAGAATGGACATGAGGAATTCTTAACATGTAAAGTTTCCTTTGTAGGGAAAAAAAGAAAACTATTAAATGTTGCAGTATTGAAGTATTATTGTTGTTGTCATGTACAGCATAGTTATAAAAGAGAAACTCTTTTTTCAGCTCAACAGAAATAGATGATATGCTCAGAAAATCTACGAATTTGCTGCTTACAAGAACTCTAAGTAGTTGTTTACAGAACCTAATTAAAAAACCGCATATAGGTTTAACAGAGGTAAGTTTGAAAACACATAATCAAAACTGTGGTTTTAAAAGCAATCTATGTTAAAACTATTCTTGTAAATGTAGGTATACTGATATAGAGATTTATGTAAGAAAAACAAGTGGTATTTGCTTTAAAATTGAAAGTTTAAGTATGCAGAAGGTTACATTTAGAAAACAGTAAGCATCTGTTACACAAATAATAACAGTGCAGTGTTGGGTCTAGTTGGAGTTTATTTACACATGGATGCCTTTTGAGAGAGACATGACAAGGAAAGAGTTCTGTGTCTTGTATGATAAATAGAAACTTGCAAGAAATAATCCAAAAGCTCTTACATCTTTGCTTGCATACAGGACATGGTTTAAAATATTTCAGTAGGTTTGTGCACGTAGTTTCTTCAGCAGGACTCTTGAATTAATTTTTTTATTGGACAGAGGAAGAGAAGGTGAGACGATGAATCACCCTGAACATTCAGTGCAGGTACCTGCAATGTTAGTAGATGGCAAGTACCTACTGAAATGTGCTGGGAAGGCCTTAAACTGTTGGCGTTAAAGCAGTGCTATATTGTGTCGAATGTTGTTTTTAAACTGCAAGAATCTTTTGTAGAACTGAAATCAAGAAGAAGATGAGGCAAGTGCCTTATGAATCATATATTGCCTCATTAGTAAGACAAGCCATATAATTTGTCTAAGATGTTTTCTTCACTTTTGAAATTGGTACAGGAATGTTTTCAAGGATAGGAAGATTAATTCACAAGTATTATTTTTTGAGCTGTTTCATTATCAAGTCAATGTTTCATGAGAAAAATGTTAAGAAAAGTTTCTCTACCAAACTTTATATTATACATTAATATAAACATTATGTTATATACATTAGTGTTCACTAAACCAGTATGCAGTGGGAAGTTGTAATGTATTTCAGTTGCTATACACTGTGTGTTGTCTAATTTGTGAACTGAATGTGAATGCAGATCCTGCTTTTAAAAACATTTATATCAGGTATGAGCAGGTTGGGAGAGAAAGGAGTTGTTTTTAAAACTTCCTAACTTCAGATTCAACATTCTGCAGACAATAATGTGACCTTTTTTTATGTGGGGTTTTTTTTTTTTTTAGTAGCATGTTCTTTTTCTTTTTAAAGACATATTGTTACGGTACAAACAAGTGATTTTGTTTTAGCACTGTATTTTCCTTTATGTTCAATTTTTTAATTCTAAAATTACTAGTAGATTTATTTCACTGAGTAGGTGTCTACAGTGTTAATATTTTAAATGGCATCATTTATGTCTAAGCCATTGTATTATTTCTTAGTGGTACTTGCAAACTAACCTGGTGGTAACCTGAAATACTGTAATTAATTCTGGTAGCATTGTTTTCAAAAGAAATAACCATTTACAAAATCAGATTACAATTGGTGAATCAAAATGATTTTTACAAAAATATTTTTGTGTCTTGTAGCTTGTTCAAATCATCATAAACACAACACATCTGGAACAAGCCTGTAAATACCTTGAAGATTTTATATCCAACATTACAAATATTTCACAAGTGACTGTTCACACTGCCAGACTTTATGGACTTTCTACATTTAAGGTATGGTATTTCTCATCTGGTGCATGACTGTGTCTGAAAAGTGACATAAAAATCACTGTAAGTGAAGCATTTTAAAACAAAAGGATGTGAGGGTGAAGCTGCACACTTTTTAGTTGTTGACTCTAAACCAATTCTCAACTGTTAAGAATTCAGTTGTAACACTGAGCAGCTAAACACTGGGCTTTATGTTATTAATATGACCTGAAATGTGTCAATACACGAGAAACATCAATGTTTCCTTTCAGATCTGTTATTAAGTTACAAAATGACAAACTAAGCTTAACTGCACCAGAAGCTTTCAGCAGATTAAGTTGCAGTGTATGTAATGTCTCCGCTTCCTGAATGGAATCAAGCAAAACAGCTAGTTTAATTTTAAATACTTATATTATATTTTATCTGGTTTTATTCTATAATTGGAGTGGTTTGTGATGTATTTTCAAATTATGTAATTTAATAGTACAAAAGCAGTATTAAGAATGTGCTACAAAGTATAAATTATTCAATTATCTTTTTAGAATTCCTATTTTATTTGCATGTCCTTTATAGGCAAAATAATGCTTGGTAAAATGATTACTGTGAACTTCACTGCTTTTAATATGTGGCATCTGCTTATCTACAGAAGGTGTATTTTCTCTGGCATTTTTGGAAAAGATAAAGTAAATCATAGGTGATGCATACTCAGCACAGACAACTGTAATTCCAGTAGTTAGCATGGCAACAATTGTAATGTGAGCATTAAAAAAATAATAAAATGTAAAATGTTGTTTTGCTTCCAGGTGGCTCCTCACCTCTTTAGAGACAAAATTCTCCTAGTTGTTCTTGCATTTGTCTGCACAAAAATTCTGAAGGATTTTGCATAGAAGAAACTAAAGCAAATGTACCAAGTGTAGATAGTGTAGTCACATCTGATATCTTTGGCAGAGCAGAAACCGTGCTCTCATCTGTCGGGTCTCTCTACACAATTAACTCAATAGACCTTAGTCCTTTTTCAGTTTTAAGGCTATAAAAATGTACTGTTAACAAGACACCTGCACATAAAACTGCAGTTGCTGAAAACAACGTAGCTTACACATGTAAGGTCAGGTAACTTAAGATTTATCCCTAAAATACAGTAGCCAAAATTCTAATAATTCAGGCTATTTTATGTCATAATGACCTTACTGAGCTGTAAAACAAGGTTCCAGCAGCTGGACTGGCTATGCTGAGTGAAAAGATGATTTAGTCTCAGGCCTCTGAATGGCCCTACATCAGAAGCTCTCCTGTGCTGTGGCACAGGGCACAGGTGGAGAGGTACTTGGAGGTCCTTCATCTCTGGTGGTGGGGGTTCAGTGCCAGGTACTTCTTTAAAGCACCAGATGGTTGTTTTAAACCAAAGAACTGAGTTTTGCTATTCATATACATAAAATCTGGCAAAAAATGTTTCATTGCTCCAGTCTGTCTGAGTAGCTTTTTTGATTCAGAGTGAAAGCAAATATGTGTACTTGGCAGGGGTGGGGGGTAGTTTGGAATTTTCTTTCTGAAGAGGACATTCTTGCAGAAGAATAATCTTATATAGATTACCCTGGGCTGTTAATTCAGCCAGTACATTGCCACCTTAGTTTCTCAGTTGCAGAAGTGTTTGAGAGAGAAACAAAATATGAAGTCATCAGGGATTCCAAAGCAGCCACAGCTTGAACTTTAGGTATTTGGTGTTTTTTCAGAGTACACTGAAAGAAGAGAGGGTGATTTCTTGTATTTATAGGATAAAGACAGTTAATCCTATTGAGAGTTTTCTGTGCTCCATTTTTTCTTTTGATGCAATGTGTACTACAATCATATACCCTCTGGCATAAATGTTAAAAGGCGGATGTGAGGTGTAATAAGACATCTTCATTGCAAAACACTTCTTATTTCCAGTCAATTGCCAACAATTTTCCCATTAAATGTAATTTGTTTTCCTAAGAATTTAATGAATAAAGGTGAGACAGAAAGCTTCTGTCCTAGCAACTGCAGTTACATTGCCCTAAAAGTAGTTTTACTATTTTGTCCTGTTCCTTAAGATCTAGGCTACCTGGATTACTTGTTGTGTACAAATAGTGCATGTGTGTCTTTCAGTCTGCCTATCTATAGATATTTTTGCATAAGGTCAATCCACAATCTTTTTAACATTCAAACAAAACACTGAATGCAGGCATAGTTTTTGATTTCATTAACAGCCAGATGTTCTTTACTCTGTAATGTAATTTAATTAATGCAATTGAAAATTTGAATTGTATTTTGTGCTGATTGCTTAGGCTGTAAGTTATGTGTAAGTATCATATAAACTATCTAAGTTCCATTAGAGGGAATCACAGAATATTATATCTGTGTTTAATGAGCTTATTATTGATGTATTTAGAAGAATACAGAATGAACACTGACAAACATGTAAGAATTTATATTGGTTTTAATTTAAAATTATTTCTCTCCTGTTTCTTTCCCTGAAGAACTTGTTAGCACAACATCCTCCACTTAGAATAAAAAATTCTTTTCTTGTTAATCCTTCTTTTTTCTCCCCTCTGTATTGTAATGAAAAACTCCTTGCAGTCCCCAAACTAGGCCTTCGCAGAGTTTGGTATGTTCTGCTGTTATTAAATCCATCTCCTGGTGGCAAATCATGTCACCTACATCCTTTCTAAATGGTCAAAGATTTCCTTTTATTTGTAGCATTGATGACATTTACATTCCATAACATGATCTTATAAGTACATCTATGCTGTATTTTTAAACAGAGGCCTTCCGTTCTATCCCATGGCTACAATTTTAGAGGGCTGCTTTTCTCATTTTATTTTTGTACACAAGATGAGCTTCAAACTTTCCATGGGTGCAAATTAGAAAAGAACAAAGCAGCAAACCTGTCATTTTAACATATTAAAAATTGTGCTGTTTTCAGTATTTGTAGTCATGTTTTCCAGCTTTTGGTGATTATTGTTTCCCTTTGTTTAAATCAGCAGCTGCACTAAGCATAAACAGATGTATTTCCATATCTACCTGACAGGAGTTTTTGGGCCCAGGGTCTCAGCATTAAGCTGCATAATGCCTGTTGAAGAGTGAAATCCACAGCATCAGATTCTGTGTAGGGCTTCAGGACGTCCTCTAAGAGGAAGGATTTTTCCCTTTTCAATTTATAATAGGGGAAAATCTGATGAACTTTCAAAAGGTTTTGATACAATCCTGTTGTCAGGTTAAAGAAGAGATGGAATTCATTAATCTGCCTCTAGGAGCCATCCCGAATCTGAATATTGCTAACTCACACTTTCTTGACTTGTTATGGGATTCACAGTGCTGGCTTTTAGGTTTGCAATCCAGTTGCTTAGCTCTTCATTGTTTTCTTGGGGAGTAAAGCAGCATGTCTAGTTTAAAGTACTGGCAGCATGCTGCCCCAATTGTAAACCAATAACCAAAGCAAAATAAAATTCCAATTCCAATTCTGGGCCCCCCAGTTTAAGAGGGACATTGAGATGCTTGAGTGTGTCCAGAGAAGGGCAATAAGGCTGGTGAGAGGCCTTGAGCACAAGCCCTATGAGGAGAGGCTGAAGGAGCNGCCAAAAGAAGAAATGAAGGACTACTCTTGTCCTTGCCAGTATATAATTTTGACTGGTAAGGATGGTACAACTACTCCATGAATGATGTAGTTTTGAATAAAAATCTCCAAACAAACAAAAACATCTAAGCAGTTGCATTAAAACTAAGCGGATATTTGCAAGTCTCGTTATTATAGATGGTTAAAACTGGGCTATCACTGTTAATTAGATACTTTAAATATAAACTTGACTACAAGTGATGTTTTGTAGTCATAACCATCTACAAAATAGTGGATATCAGCATGTTCCTGTATTGGACATGTTAACAGATTGTCAGATTCTTGTGTGTTGGATTGGGAGAGCTGTTCTGTAAAGGCTTTTACAAGTTGATTTGGTGTAAAAATGCTATTTGTAGGCTATCGTATTTTGATATTTATACATGACAGGACTACATGCTTTCTTGCTTCCTCTCCTCATGGGCTGAGGCCTAACTGAAGACTGAATTTGACACACTCAGTGTGATGCCAACTTCAACCTCAGATAATTTTGATCTTTTTTTAACTTGTGCCTTTCTTATTTACACCTTTCTGCTTTCTCATAGAGGAAAGGGGAATTTAATCTGCTTTTATGTTGCTCCAGTATATCCAGCCTGGTTTTATTCTCTAAAATCCTTTAGCAACTGACCACATTAATTACATAAAAATCACATAATTTTTAGATCTTTAGCCATTGCAGATAAAATAATTAGGTTCCCTTGTTATTTTCTTTGTAAAAGAGGACAAATAAACTTTGTGTCAAGGTTGATACATTTGTAACACTGAAATAAAGGTGATTGTTCTGACGAAAGAAAAGCAATTACATTGCTTCCAAATTCAAATTAATTAAATTTGTCTCCAAGAATTATTGGAGATTATTCTGTAGGCATTCACTATGGTAAATTTGTATTATACATTATGGGAGTATTTTAAAAGCAACAGCCTCAGACTTATTGTAAGGCAGAAGTTAAAATACTGATTTAAATAAAATAGTTTTTGAATCTGGGAAAACCACAATACTTCAGTTTTGGTCATGAATATAATTTATCTGCATTCTGATAACCTTTTCAAATTCTGACAGCTGCACACAATATGTTCTTTTTCAGGATGCAAGGCATGCTGCAGAGGGAGAAATATATACAAAACTTAACCAAAAAATAGATGAATTTATTCAGATTGCTGATTATGATTGGACAATGTCTGAATCAGATGGAAGAGCCAGCGGATATTTAATGGACCTTATTAACTTTTTGAGAAGCACGTTTCAAGTTTTTACTCATTTACCTGTAAGTGTTCAAAATCAAGTTTAATGCCAAACTATTGGAGCATTATTTTATTTTAAAATACTGACATTTCAAAGACAAATGAGATTTTTTTTAATTGTGCACATGCCACAAATTTATTTTCAGATGTGTTTCAGAATGTTGACAATGCTTACCCATGGTAGTAATTAGAAAACACTTTAGCAATAGTGTTAAGAACAGCTAACTTACAAATAGTGTAAGAAGAATTCATGTGGTTTTCTAGAGCATCTGATGGCCTTTTTAATGAACCATGTTGGTTCTGTGTACACATGCATTGATTCAGACAGTGCAGAATTGGTGCAAAACCTGCATTTGTGCTTAAGATTATGGAGGTCTTGATTCATCAAGGTTATTTTTAGCTAAATATGTTTTTTATCATAAGAAATAATTTGACTCTAATTAACTCAGCTTCAATGAAATACTCATTCATATTCAAATATGTCCTGTGCTATTTTTTTCCCAAGTAAATGGGAGCCATTAATCTGTTTTGGGTACTGTTTGCTATATTATGTTGTCTCATTTTCCCTTGCTTTAAGACACTGTTCACTGTTTCTAGTTTGATTTATTGTCATAGTGGTTTATAGATCTAGAGTAATTTCAGTAAGTCTTTAAAGCTACATCCATCCTTTCTCATCTTGCTACTGTCACACTGTTATCCCCATGGCTTCCCCATGTGCCATGCCTATCAAGTCCCCAATGCACAGAGGATCCATACTGGAAATAGAAAATAATTTCTTAATGTGCACAGCAAGGTGTTGAACTTGCAGACATAGTGAGCTTATCTGATCTTCCAAATCACATGTGAGGTGGCTGTGATTTCTCAGTCTCCTTTTTTTAACTGACTCAAAGACATAAGCCACTCCAAATGTATCATCTAAAATTGATGTGAATGTGATGTGTTTCTGTGCCAAATAATTTGAGCATCTTTTGATAAAGAATAGCAAGTTCGTTAGATAAATTCATTATAACTTAACATATAAAGCAATATGAACAAACAGCACTACTCCTCAATGGCTATATGCATATAGGAGTTGAGGGTTGTGGAGCTTCTAGAGAAGGATGTACAGAAGTCTATCATGTATGTATGTTATGGTGTAGCTGTTCAGGAATGAGCCACAGACAGAACAAAGCAATGTGTAAAAAGGGATGGAATGAAGCAGCAGTGGAAACAGGACCAGAGAAGTGTGAAAGCAATAAAATGTGCCTGGGGGCACAAGTCCATTTTTGAAGAAAACTAGTTTCTATAACAAGGTTATTCTCTAATTTCAAACATTGGTCAGGTAACAAGCAGGATGCAGAACTAGACAGTCCAGGCTAGTTGTCTGTAAAGACGGTTCTTGCAATTGTTTTACTTATGTTGTATTTCACTTTGTGTTCTGGCTTGGCCAATTGTAGAAACATACAGTCCTGTGACCATTGCTGTGCATGTGCTGTGGAAGTTGTACGAAAATGTGTACACAGTTTCATTATGGTGATTCTACTTAGATTTGTAGGTTACTGTCATTCAGAGAACATGTTTAGTAAAATAATTTTCAAAGATAAGTCCATAACTCTCAGAAATAGTAAGTGCTTTTGAGTGCTAAACTAAGCTGGATTCTCACATGCTGTAGTTAAGATATGGAACAGTTTGAGTATTTATTTTAATTAATGGATTGTTTGATTAATGTTACAGTGTCATTTCCATAATAATTATTGTATGGCTGGCAGAAATATTTTACTGCTCAAAACCTTTTCTGTACTTAGAAATCAAAGAACAAAAGCACTAGACACTGGCCATAATTCTAGTAAGGAAAAGGGTAGGAGAGGTACAGGAATCTCTTCTCTTCCAACCTTAGTGTATCTGATCATTTTAAAGTGCATTTTGCTTGGTCTAGGTGCACTAGTGGGCCACAGTAGTTCTCCATAGTTTCATTCAAGGCTTGGTGATTTTCTCTGTGATACTGTTTTGAACTCTAGTCTTCTTGTAGAAGTGTTATAATATGTTCTTTAACAATTTTTGTTGCAGTTGTTGGGTGCCCGTTGGTCTTGCTTTATTTCAGTTGTATGTGTAAGGTGTGTTAAGCGCACAGGGATGTGTCTCCTTTAGTGCTTCCGTGTGAGCCTATACTGAAGTATTTCTGTAACAACATAGTTATAACTTGTAAAAAATACATCTTATGCTAAATACCTGTGTAATGTAATTTGTATTATTTTTATTGGAACAGCAGAGATATAAGTCAGGTACAACATGATCTCAGTTTTACTGGACCTGCACACCTCATGGCACATATTAGGTGGGGTCTAAAATCTCTGCTGGACTGCTGGAAATGCCTTGTGTGTCTGAAGCTTTGTGTTTTTTTTCGCTTAAGGTTTTTCTCCTCTGTGTTCATTTACTGTACTTAAGCAGTTTTGGAAAAGAAAATAGATTTATTCCACTCTACAGTTATATTACCATTAGATTTATGTTAAAACATCTTAATGGGCCATGTTGCATTTGGATTTTTGGTGTCCTGAGCCATTTTAAGTCTTCTCTGAGAAAAGTATGTTAATGATGTACGGATAGCCTCTGTAAGCCAAGATGGTAAACATGGTATTTATTTAATATCCTAAGTATTTTGGGATAATTTATTTGTGACTGTGAAGACCTTCTGGAAAGGCATATCAACAGATGCTTTGTCATTTCAAGTTTCCTGCTACAATATTTTGGCATACAGATCCTTATTACAGAAAATTATCATATTTCCCAATTAATATTGTTTAATTATCTCTTTGTTATGCATTGAAAAATACTATATAGGTTCACATACACACACATACATATATGTATATACACAAAAAATCAGGAATTATGTAGCTGTAATTATTCTTTTTGGAAGCTTTTCCTTACCTTTTATTCCTGCCAATTTTTTATTCTTTTTTTGTTTCCTTTTTGATGTTGACAGTACATCTTAATTTTTTTGTTTTGATTGCCTTACTGGTTTCCTTCTCAGAATAACAACAATGACCATGCAGCTATGTCGGTAAGTAGATGCAAGATGGAAAAAAAGCATGTGAACTGAAAAACTATGAACTGCCTGCAGGCTTATTGCTTCAATTTTAAATCATTTAATAAAAAGATCTCTCTGTTTTGCTGATGACTTGCTGTGTACCTTGTGTGACTGCATGTGGGAATCAGGCTAATGACTAACATTGGGCTTTTGTACAATGGGACAGTAGGAGCCCTAAAAGCCTTGAAGAGGGTTTTCTGGGATATGTCTTGCATCCAAGATGAGATCATTTAGAGAATACTATGAGACCTTTCAGTAGAGAGGTCAGGTATCAAAATGCAGCTATGAGACATGCATACAGAATAAGGGTAGAGTGATGTAAACAAATAAAGAATCAGTGCAAGTTCCATCATCTCTCTGCTGCATCTGCCTGGGGTCAAGGGAATATGTGTGCTCAATGGGAAAAAAAAAAATAAGGTAATGGATTGCATTTAAGAATTCTTCTAAGCCTTGATTATCTTCAAGCCATCAATTTTTGTATAAAGAGTTTATTTTGATTTGGCATAATCATTTCCATGATAATGAAATTGTTGAAATTAGTACTGTTCTGTAAAGAGTGGCTTTCAAATACTGAATTTCTGAATGTACTTTTTTTTCCCTAATTGTATTGTTGGATCTTGTTAAATTAAGCAATGTACAGCAGCAAATATATGTACTGTGCTGTTCACTGTTGAGGTGAACAAATATGTAAGGCATTTAAAGTACATAAAGTGGCAATAACTCCTTTATTGCTACATTTTGGAAAGTAATTGGCCAAGTAGCTCCATTGGATCTGGAGAGTGGTTTCTCACAGTTGTTCCAAGTTGATAGAAGCCTGGAGCACATCAGTTATAAATGGAGGTTGAGGGATGTGGATTATTTAATCTGATAAAGAAAAGCTGGAGACAGATCTAGTGGCAGCTTACAACCATTTGAAGAACAGATACAAAAGTCACGAAGCCAGACTTTTCTTGCTAGCACTGGCAAATTGACATGTGGCTATGGGGACAGGTGGAAGCTTGGGAGGTTAAGCTTTGACATTAGTGAAGTTTGTGTGAAGACAGTAGTGCAGTGTTGGAGGAGGTTATCCTGAGTTGTTATTAAGGACCTGTATTTTTTATTTTGTATTTTAAATAAAGAGGAAAAAAAAAGTTTTATTTTCAGATCAGTTAATTTGAAATTATAGAGGGTGTGTATGTGTTTTTAATCAATGTTTGGTACTAGGTGAAGTTTTGGTTTAGATCTGTGCTCTGTCAGTACAGAGTTGGTATTGGACAATTCTTTGGAAAAGAATGGCTATTGAAAAATAACAGTTATTAATTACTTTCAAGTAGGTTTGGTTGGGGGATTTTTTTTTGGTGTGGGTTTTTTTTTTGTGGTTTTTTTTTTTTAATTTCAGTAGAATTTGGGGCACAGTCTGGGAGTAAAATTGATTCTTAAAACTCCCATTACTGTTTTTTAGTATACTTGTATTTTATCAATGGGTCAAAAACTGGATTTTGGTCCTGATGTTGAGTAATGTAATGCTCTAGTTGCCGTGACTGATAACATTTGTATATGTTGTTCCTTTGCATTTTCAAAAAGGTTTTCATTGTGTCATTTCATAATGTTAATGTTAAATGAATTAATTGGCTAAACTTCTTAGATGTAACAGACAAGTTTTGTTATTTCCTTTTATGCTGAGGATGGCAGTTTGCGTTACTTTGTTTCTGTGATTGGCAGCAAAAACCTAATTTCACAGCTTGCAGTGAGGGTGAAGGGGTGGTGGTTTTCTGCAGCTATATTCAAAAAGTGTCCATCAACAACCTCCACAGGCTGCTTAGAGAATGGGGGTCTCTTACTGTTTTCTCCTAATGCCGCTTCATGCTGTCTTTGATTGGCACAGCCTGGCAGGGAGGATGGATGAATCTGTCGCTGGCCAGTTAATTGTGTTGCTGGTCTCAGCCTGACATCAGGTCTTTGACTCTTAAACGGCTCAATACAAAACAAATTAGCAGATTGTAGTCATATTTCTCATTCTATATGCTTTGACTTTGTTGAATGCAGTCCATAAATCATATTGACTGACACCATAGTGAATGATGAAAGCTGCTTTTGAGACAGCTAGCATGGGTCTTAGAAAGTAGTACTGCAGCCGTGCCATGGAAGGATGCATACAGCTGACCCTCTGGGAATTTCCTAGGAGCCAAATGTCTCTCTGCTGCAATTGTTCTTAGGAGAAAAGCTATTGGGTCCTATAAAAAAGGATTTAATATGTCAGCAGATTCTCTTTACAAGCTCCTTTGAAATATAAGAAGTTTGTCTAAGAGTTTTCTCCTTTTACAAACTTGTATTTCAGCAAAATGTGAAGGCTGGGTGAAAAAGCAGTTGCCTTTAACACTGTTAGCAGGTGTTTTTGCTTACAGAATAGGGTCCTTGTTTCCTGAACTTTACATTAGTTGAGTGGAAGAATTGGTTTTGTAGATAGCTGCAATTAGCATAGGCACAACTGAGATAATGGTAATGCCTCCAACTGGGAGGCAACTGGAGCGAGTGTGAGAAGCCTGCTAAATCTCTGCATGCTATTGAATATAGGTATTTAATTGCTAGATACAGTAATTACACAGTCTTAAAAAACAGTAGTAATTTAGACAAAAACAAAACACCAAACTGACAAATAATATAAACATTAAGAATGTTTTCAAACTGACTAACATTTGTTTAATTCTGAAAAGGAAATATATTATTGCTATGTTCAGGAATCCTTAAATTTCATTTTCAAAAATGCATGATGGCAATTGATTAATTGGTGGAGAGCACAAATTTGGAGGTAGAGCTTTATTTATTTCTTTTTAACTAGATCTCGTTTGTCAAGCACAAATTTGAATTTAATTATTTTCTGAATGCCAGGCATCCAGTTCATTTTGAATTGGGAATCATTGAGTCTTGAAGAGAATAACAGTAAGGTTTACATTTAATTCAGTTAAAATTAGAATTTCACTTGATATAGGTAGCTTCACTTTTGTTTTATACTTAAGAAAATGGAGTGAATGTATTGAGTAAGAATAAACTGTGTATAGTAAACTTCTATTATTTGTTGATATGTCATGTGAACAATAAGCCTGTAGTACAAGTTACATAGTTGCAAATAGTTTAAATATCAGGATGTTTCCATTTTATGACATTTAAAAATATATATTAAACATACATGTACTGGTACTTATTTAAAGTCTAAGTGGCTTTTATCATGTCATTTTTGTGTCGTAACCATTATCTTGTGCTCCAGTACTATTGATATTTGCCAGACTGTAACAATTACCTTCAGATGCTTTTTAGAAGTGTAAAACTCTGTCTTTTATTTGAAATGAGATGAATACACATTATTAGCATATAAAATAAATTTAATGTTAACATTTTTCTTGACAACCTATTAATCTGGTTTAACTTTTATTGCATTATAGTGGCAGCATAAATAGGACATGGAGCTGATTTGATGGAGCAGTACATTAAACAGAGATGCACTAGTTGTTCCATTAAATCAAAATGACATTTCCATTAAGTATTCAAAGCAACTACACTGTAATTAAATGAACTGTGGCCTACTGATTCCCCTTCTCACCTCCTTTTTTTTTTTTTCTTTTATCCCTCTTTTTCTTCCCTTTTATTCTCTCCCCCCCCCATTCATATTGATATTGTTCTGCTTGGGGAATAGAGCTGCATATCTCTCAGTGTAATTTCCATTGGGCTTGGGAGACTTTTAAGCATGCTGTTCTTGCATTGTTTCTTACATTCCTTGTTGTCAGTTCATCTGTTTTAGTCAAAAATGTTATTTGCTTTTCTGAGATTTTTAATTAAGAAACTGACATCTCATTTTAGATAACAAGCTCCTAACCATTCAAGGTGTCCTAATGCTAAAGAGGTATTAGCAAAAGCGATTTAATGTTTCAGTGTGACAAGTGAGGAGAGTGAATGCTTTCCATTGTATTGTCTACATTTTAATTATATCTTAAGAAAGAACAAATTTTTAAGCTACAAAATACTTAGGGCCAAATTTGCTTTCTGTTATATGTATACGTGAAAATTCAATGCCATGAGCAAATCTCCTCCTTATTAAGCACAAGAGAGAGCTCTTCAGATGTTGGAGCAGAACTTTCTAAACTTTTTGGGACAGCCAACTGCTACCTATGCTTACATTTTTCCATTGCTTGTATGTGTTTCTGGAAGTCAACAGAGAACTATCAACCTGACTTTGCAGAAAAGCAACTGAGGAACCATTGCTTTAGAGAAATACATGTCATTGCTACTGAAGAACACAACTAAAGTGGTAGTGGTGTGTGCTCTAGTAGTGTGTAATTATGATATGTTTTGTGGAATGTGTTAATAGTTACCATTGTTTCAATATGTATTGTAACACAGATGCCAGTTGCAAAGCATGGGTTAAGTACATTAAACTACAGAGAGTCATATAATTGCCTTTGAAAGCAAAGATCACTCTGCTCAAAAAGATTGCAGTTCTATGAATAGAGTGGTGCCATCTGCTTTGGTATCTGATCTTAACTGCTTTTCATAATTCTAAGGTAGAATTTCCATATCCTTCAAATTTTCTGTACTAAATTTTTGTAATTTATCAAATGTCTGATTTTGTGCTTTTGTTTTCTGGTCTCATGTTTGGAAAATTACTTGTCTCAATTACGTTTACATCAGAAAGAGAAATGTTACTAACTAGACTGGGATTGAAAAATTATTTCTGTTTTGTACAGCAGAGGGCTACATTTCATTTTGTAAGTACTTGATTACTGACAGCACTGATTTATTGAGCACCTGAAAAGCCAATGGATAAACATGAATATTTCAAATAATTTGGCAACAAGCTTTGAGATGGAATTCAATCAATTACAGTGCCAATAATTAGCATAGGCTGTTATGAGAAAATCCCCAACTGAAAGCAATGAGTCTGGTTTGTATAAATGTTAGGGTTTTTTTTACTGACTTGATTAAAAGAACAGCATGCTGGTTTTCATTACATTCTTGCTTTTACGCTATTTGGGTAAAAAAGACATATTGATTAAAAAAAAATAATCTACCAAGCTGTTCATACACTTCAGCAACTTGTATTATTATTTTGGAAATGTCCTTGTATTCATGAAAACTGTTGGATTTTGAGAAGAAATAGCAGTAAACTTAATTTAGTTCCCCAATTTATTTATTAGAAACAAAGTTAACAGCCCAAAGAAAAAGCAGCAACTGTAATGTATCTCATTCTAATGTAAGTCTTGCATCATTAAGAGTTGTGTTGCATATTAAAATCAAATAAGCAGGTTTTCAGTGACATCTAGTTTGTTTTTATCTTAAAACTTGTTACTCTTTCTACTAGGGAAAAGTGGCCCAGACAGCATGTATGTCAGCCTGCCAGCATCTTTCAACATCCTTAATGCAGATGCTACTGGACAGCGAATTAAAACAAATAAGCATGGGAGCAATTCAGCAGTTTAATTTAGATGTGATACAGTGTGAATGTAAGTAGATGTTCCAGAATTCCTATCTATATCTGTCTTAACACTTAAAAAAATTTCTTTAATGTAATCTATACAGTAATCTTCTTCCATAATCTCCTAAAGCTTTGTCTTTATAAAAAGCTGTACTGTAAAGTATTTCTCATTATGTATGTTAACATTTCTGGGAAAATGGTAATGATTTTTTTTTTTAACTCAAATATTTGATTGAAATATCTATTTCTTGTTACCCCTAGGGGAATATAATTGCTATACACAATGAAAAGACTACAGTCTAGTACAAAATTGTCCAAACCCACTACATAAATATTGTATTTTTTTAGCTTTGTATTTTTTAAGCTTTTAAAGTTCAGGAAAGAAAAATTAAATGTGTGTAAAATTTTCATTTTTTCCTCTTGAATTTTTTATGATACAGGTTTTTATAGTGCTATTACATAGATTCCTTCCCTTTGTAGAGCTACTACTGCCTCCCTCCCTCCCTTTGCTGAATATTAATACATCAGATTTAGTTTTATTCTTGCTGTTCAAAATCATAGTATCGTAGTATAGTGTCATAGTATTGTCA
Source organism: Tricholaema leucomelas (assembly GCA_013400475.1). Classification (NCBI taxonomy): domain Eukaryota; kingdom Metazoa; phylum Chordata; class Aves; order Piciformes; family Lybiidae; genus Tricholaema lacrymosa; species Tricholaema leucomelas. Next base: position 502,111 of record WAAF01014692.1, read on the forward strand.
GGGTTGGAAGAGACCTCACAGATCATCAAGTCCAACCCTTCACCACAGAGCTCAAGGCTAGATCATAGCACCAAGTGCCACGTCCAATCTTGCCTTGAACAGCTCCAGGGACGGCGACTCCACCACCTCCCTGGGCAGCCCATTCCAGTAGCCAATGACTCTCTCAGTGAAGAACTTTCTCCTCACCTCGAGCCTGAACTTCCCCTGGCGCAGCCTGAGGCTGTGTCCTCTCGTTCTGGTGCTGGCCACCTGAGAGAAGAGAGCAACCTCCCCCTGGCCACAACCACCCCTCAGTTAGTTGTAGACAGCAATAAGGTCACCCCTGAGCCTCCTCTTCTCCAGGCTAAACAACCCCAGCTCCCTCAGCCTCTCCTCGTAGGGCTTGTGCTCGAGGCCTCTCACCAGCCTCGTCGCCCTTCTCTGGACACGCTCAAGGATTTCAATGTCCCTTCTAAACTGGGGGGAGCATTAGAATTATTTCATAAAAATACTTCAATCCATCACTGAAGGCAGGGTTAATTTCCTCATGTTTTGCACAGACTTCACCTCTTTATGAAGGAAGTTACTTCCATAACATTGTGTTGTGGGTAGGTACCTAAGTCTGTTTTATTGTAGCTGATGACCGGGATACTGTGAAAAGGCTTTCTAGTGGTTTTGGGTTTTTTTCTCAATAAATATTTTTAGCTTGTTGGGCTCTATTTTTTCATAATATCACTCCTCTTACATGTTCAAAGCATGAATCTCAGTGATTTTGGTGGGAACTGTAAACCAGGGCAATTCTAGCAGTTGTACCCTGAGGTTTTGTTTGGACATATGAAAAAAAAATAATGATTACTCAATTAGCAGCCACCTATGGGAAACTGGAAGTTTGATTTCAAGCAGTTTGGTTAGCATCACAAAGGTTTCTTGTGGGTGTCCAAGGACAGAGTTAAAGGACATTTTGGGGACTTTAGTCATGTGCTTGTCTTTCCTTGTCCTGCCTGACTTGTTAATTCGAGCTAAACTCTGTAACAGGTAGTATAGGCATCTTTCTGACAGTCCTTCACTATACAGCCTAAAGGCCTTTCAGTGGATGGAAATAACTGACAGGATTACCAGGGACTGATTGAAAGAATATTTGTCACCATGACATTAAGTTTGTCTCATGATTGCACAAGTTGGCCAGATGATAGTTTGATGATTTTTTTACTTTTAGTACACTTGAGGATGCATGTTTAATAGTGCTCTTTTCAGGTAGGTGGGTGGAGATATGCATGTGTTCATTTGTGTAGTTTCCTAGATGTAAAAAAGGCCCTAGTTGTAACAATAGAAATTCCATAGTATTTATAACACTGACACCATAATAATTCTTCTAGACAGGCTGAATCGATGCACCCACTAAACAGTCATCTGCTTTCTGAACAGAGAGCAACAGCAAAGAAAGCTTGCTCACTACCATCTCAGTCTATTTCTGTTTTTTAAAGTATCATCTGTGACCAGTGCAGTACTTCTGTTACTCTGTATAGACTGATCAATTCACTACTGCTTCACTTGCGGATGCTTGCCCAGCAGGTGACTTTCACAGTATGAACAGTATGTTCACAGCAAAGTAATGTGAAGTCCCAATGTGTCTGACTGTTGTCTGGTCTCCAGGTTGTTTGGAGATCTTTTTTCATCTTTACCTGTGCCCTGTTATGTATCATAATTTCTTTTACTACTTTCTGCCATCTTTGGTTGCTGCAGTGCGGAAACTTCAATCACTGAGGAGATCTTAATAGAATTTTATTTAATCTTATGCAATAACATTTCAGTATTTTAAGATCAATAATATAAATGTAATCTTAAGACAAGATGTTTTGTTATATATGGCTGCTATACTGAGTTTATGAAATGGACAGGGCATGGAAAACCTTGGGCCTTAGTTCAGAAAATTAGTAGCTTCAAGACTGAAAAATGCATTCTTGCCACTACTGTGTAACTTACAGAATGAGCTGTACAGATGCAAATAGAATATACTCTAATTCTTCCTTTCTGCAAAGCTTTGCAAGCACACTAGAAAAAAAATGATTTTGCACAAAAGCCCTATGAGAAGTTTAAATATAATAATGGAAGCTTGTCAGAATAGCATGTTGCAACAAATGACATCTTACAATCTGCAGAATAATTAGGCGACACAAGATTTTGCTCAGACTGCTTTTCTGTTGTGGTTTCATTCATAAGGCCCATCACAGGCACATTCCAGGCCTCACTGTGATGCCTGTGATTTATGTTCTTGCTCATCACCCTCCCCCAGCTTTATTCTTTGACGTTTTGGGATTAATGGATACGACAGTGACATTTCAATTAGTGCTTAGAGTGTGCAAATAATTCACAACTGTTGGGTGGTTTCCTACTGTATTGTATTCATGGGTTTGACATTTTACTTACAAACACAAGGCAGTATACTCAGATGCATTTTTGAACTAATTTACTAAGTTACATGAGATGTAAAAAGTTATGAATACCTAAAGATACATTAAAAAGAAAATCTAGATCTTACAGTGAAATCTGGGATTTCACTAACCTGTGCTGCATTTCTATGCAAAACATATAATTGAAAAAGCACTCATTTACCTTCCAAACATACCAAAAACTTTGAGTTGTTTCTCCTGTTTTAAGTATTTCTCCACTCTCTCTCCATGTTTTAGAACTTCCAAAGAAGTGGTTTATTTTTATTCTTTCTCACTGGTGATCTTCCACTAGGATCATTTGGATTCTTACAACAGTGTTCAGAAAAATCAAATATACTAGGTCTTGTTGATAAAACTCAAAGAGTAGTTTTTTACTAGGACATTACATTTTAGCTCTCTGAGAAGAGAAATGGAGAGGGAAGGTGTTGGCAATTTCTTGAAGATGAGATAGAGCAACCCACATTTGAATTTCCTGAGAAGCAAGGTGTGCCTAATAGAAAATGTCATGCAGGTCTAGATGCTTTATATCAGCTTTTTATTAAGGAACTAGAGCTTGTCAGAATTCTAATTGCTGGAGGAGTTAAATGCAATTTTTGTAATTTATGTGTTTTACTGTATGTGAATTGTGAGACAGGATTAATTGGCAGAAGGAGATATGGTTGAGTGGGTATCCTTCTTTGCCCAAACATGAATTTGTGTAAGGATGAAAAGTTTTGGGTGCTGCTTAAAAATGAGCATGATTTAGTGAAGAAATATCACAGAGCACGATGCAATTTACCTTCCTAACCATCCTTGTGTAGGGCTTCCTGCCAGGCCCTCCATTTTCACCCACTATGTGAGGAACTGCAGTGTCTGAGAACAACAGAGATCTTGACCCAACTGCTTTCTTTTGAACATACATGAAGGTAATCTGCAGGTGGGCATGCCAGAAGCCAACTAACCCAAATTCCTATTTTTAGCTTGAAAAGCACCACAGTCTCCTATGGAGGTCCCTTACTTTACCTGCCTCCTCTCCCATCTGGGAAGTCAAGTTAACTCACTTGAGACCATCCTTCATCTGCTGGTCACATATGGCAGCATGGGAGAGAGAGGAAGCGAGGAGATCTCAGCAGCGCTGGGGGCAGGGCTGGGGGATACTAGGCAGCCAGCTGGCAGCTCCCTCAGCAAGGCTCCCCTCTAGGCATGTTTGAACAGCTGGAACACCCAACAGGGCTGCAAAGTGGCTGAGATAGTCACCTGATTGTCCACTCTTCCTTTAAAAATGTGTTTGTAGCTTTTGCTGTCCTGCCTGTGAATCAGCACTATGGAGCTGCGATAAAGCTGTTCTGATTTAGCTTTTGAACCAAAGTCTGGACTCTGATTTTTTTTTTTTTTTTTTTTTTTTTTNCTGACTTTGAGCAGCAAAACTATTTCTCAGGAATTAGGTACTGAATTCCCAAACCAAATGATAGCTAAAAGATGGAGTTTTAAGAGAATAAAATGAAGAAACCTGTTAATAAATCTAGGAGTGTGTAGAAATTCAGTAAAATTTATAGTTAAAAATAGCTTAAAATTCCATTGTAGCAGACACAGTCCATATATACCCTGTATAAAAATGTAATTAAAGGATCAAAATATTCAAAGAAAATGGACTGAAGTTATCTTTACAACATTTAAATTTACCATTCCTGCATATGTGTTACCTTCCAGCCTTGTTTTGTATTATTACATACTTCATTAGATCCTGCCTGCAGTCTGTTCCCAAATAGGCTGTTGTAGGAACTACATTGACATTGTACATACTGTGGATGCACATTGTGCCCAAGGTCCTGTTATATATACACAGAAAAGGTCTACACAGTATCGGCAAAGTGCAGGGAATGAAGTTGGTTAACAAAAGCCTCATGAATACCAGATTCACATAATTCAGACTTTCAGCCTTTTTCCCCCAGAAACTTTGAAGATTCTAATTCAAGCTGCCAAGCAGATAGTTGTTTGTGCCAGTTTAATGGTGATCTTTGCATTTTCTTCTCATATATTGTATTAGAAAATTCCTGAATGCATTTATGCACACTAAATCAAGCAACCAACCAGTAAGCCCTTGACCCCTCCTAATGCTCTTTAAACCCAGAACAAATGTAGGGGGTGAATGTTTAATAGATGCATATATGACAGTATTCAGTACTATCTGGAAAAGGACCCTTAGGACAAAGACATTAAGAATGTTAATCCTGTTCTTTCAATATCTTCCTAAAATGCTGTGCAGTAGAAAATATTTAATTAGCTATTTGAAATTGTTAGCAAAAAAAGCCCTGAGCTGAGGGCACGGGGGGAACTGTCTGACCATTTCCCTAAGCAGATTATCTTTTTGCCCTTTGAACTCATGAAATTGTAATAATGAAACAAATTCTACTGTAGTCACCTGTCAAAAATGACTTCAACATGTGTCTAAATGCTTGTGCTATAATGTGTCTGGTGTTACAAATGCATTCCTAATACAAAACTGTGGTTAAAAGGAGCAAATCTTATACAGTAATCAATTTTGATACTTTATATGCTCCTTGCTCTGTAGTTTCAATGATACTACGTGCTATGTGGAGAAATTAATCATGCTGCATTATTTAATGTGGTAGAATAAATTCCAAACTATGTTAGCCTGGTGAGCTGCAGAGATGATGCAAATATTTGCCCCATGGCAAGTAAAAGTATCTTGCTGTAGAAAGGTGTCTCCCAAAGTATGAAGTACCAATAGCTAACTGAAAAGTTTTGCTGCAGGTCATACTTTTCAGTTTTACTCACTTATCAGTTTGTGGCCATTACTTTGCTGTAGAACTTCCTTTTCCCATTGCGAAACGGCTGGAGGAGTTTAGAATCTAGTAGGGGTAGCTGCATTCAGGCTGCTGTGCGTTAACAGAAAGCCATACAGGCTCAGATACAGATGGGCCTCATCTTCCAAAAACAATACAGGTTCTCCTTCCTTGTTGAAGGAACGTAGAGAAGACCATCCTCCTTATTAGTGTACTGCCAACAATTCATCTATCTCTTTTTAGCTATTTGCTGTGGAGCATTGCTAAGAACTCCCTGCTATAGTATGGTGTTACCATTTTTAAATGTAGGATCTGGCTGACCACCTGAGCCAGCATTATAGGCCTGTCTGTCCCTGAAGAAAGGGTGGCCCCACTGTGTGAAATATACTCAAAAGACAGCCATGAAGACACCCAAACCTTTAGCCTAGGGCATTGAGAAGGGTGCTTTCACAGGCCCAGAGAGCTCTTGTTCTCTTGTTTTTCTGCAGGTGCTGTTTGTTTTCTCTTTGCTGCTTTTAAAGAGTTTATTATTAAACAAACTCTCTTTATAAAGTGTTGGGTTTGGATATGCTTTTTGTACTTTTTAAAAAATCTATGGGTTTGGATGTGGGTTTTGTTTTGGTTTAGTTGGGTTTTTTTTGTTTGGTTTTGGTTTGTTGTTGTTGGGTTTTGTTTTTTGGTTGGTGTTTTTTTTTATTATTATTTTAAAAGCATCTTTCTGATGGGTTGAAACTCCCTGAAGACTACCCTAGAAATCTGGTATTGCTTATAAAGTAGGAAAAACAGGCAACTTAAAATTTGGGCTTGGATACAATAATCAGAGAGCATTCAACAGCTGTTAGCAATACTCACCTGTGACATAGCACTTGATTACTATTGTTTGTTCCTTTAGTTGATGAAGAATTAAGTCATATTCAGTTTAATTTACTCTCCTATTACAATGCCATCCACAACATCTTTCTGCACTGGTGTTACACAAATAACAGATTCTACTTCTACTGGTAAAGTTGCTACTCTGATACTATATTCATCTATTTCTGAGTTATTCTTAGATGTTCTGAAATGGTCTTAGAAGCTTCTTGTACACCTTAAGAATCTTTTTCATTTTCATTTACAATTGCATTCCATATATAATAATTTTTACACTTATGAGTACTCTTACCTAAATTCATTAGTCTGCTTTAAGTTGAAACCATACATTCAAAAGTAAGTGATTGAGCCTGTTACTACACCATTATGTTCAGACACCGGTATCTTTCTGGATGTTACTTCTACTAGATGATCCAAATTTTCTATCTAGCCATTAAAAAAAAAAAAATCTATTAAAGGTTACATATTACTTTTAGTACAGTTGAGCACTCTACCTGCAATTTTTTTGGATCCATACATTCTCTTTCTTCTAACATTGAATGACCTCTTTCTCAAAGCTGGGAAATTGCTACCTTTCACTACCTCAGATAATACTTTCCTGAAACAATTGCAGTAACACATACTTTGTTTTCTTAAGAGCTCTCACTGAAGAAAATAAGAAAAAAATATCTTTTGAAGTAAGATGAGTAAGAGCTTTTGAAGCTCCTTTGAAGTAAGATGTCTTTTCTGAGTGGGGATGCGAGGCACTGACTGTTTCTGCAAGTGTCTTTGTTATTAACATGTGATTAGGATAAAAACAAAAAAGGTGTATTTATTTTGAGGTTTGACAATTATTGGTTGTTTTTCAATTTAAACAAATGACCTTTTTTTCATTACTGTGAATTTTACCATTATTTTGTGTGTACAGTTTTTCACCTGTTGTCTACACACTAAACTCCCACCTTGGTGTCTGTCTCTATTGCTGTTTGTCTAGTGGGAGGTGGGTTTATGGTGTGGATGCTGTAACAAAAGCAGACATTTGAAGATATGTTGAAAGCCATGAAATCGATATTATTCCAAAATTCTGCGGTAATCATTCACTTCAGGCGAAAAAAAAAATGGTTTCTGTGATTGTAGCATTACTACTGGGTTAGAAATTTAAGCAAAATTCCTGATGATACTCTTAAAGATATTAGTTTTTGAGATTACTGGAAAAATAAAGGGGAAGTTGTTTAGTTTGGTTTTAATCACTGCAAGTTATTAATTGAAACTCTTTCTACCAGACTAGTTTCATTTTAATGCTAGCTAGCAGTTATAGAGCTTGATTTTTCTGTTACATTTTTTACAAAACTCTACATCTGTAATATTTTTAACCTTTCTTTACAGTGTTTGCTAGTTCTGAGCCTGTGCCAGGATTCCAAGGAGACACCCTGCAGTTAGCTTTCATCGACCTCAGACAAGTAAGACGCTTGGGTTTTATCCTACTAATTTCTCCATTTGACCAATCTTGAAGTTATTAAATTCAAGAACCTTTATGTTTTTGCGTCCCCAAGTAATTAATTTTGAAAATTAGTTTTTAAAGCTTTATTAGTGGCATTATTCCCCATAATTTTCCATAAAACTGTTTCTCCAATGTGTTGTTAGGAGGCACTGTGCTACTGGTGGTACTGATAGATAGAAGTTTGAATCATAGTCCTGGCAATTTTATAAAGGTCCTGTGACACCTTTTTCACGTGTACAGGTTACCCTGATGTGTGCTGGCCTGATTTCACTCTGAGCAATTGCTTCTGTCTACAGAACTACTCTCTGAAGAGCAGAATTGAGCATGGTCCTTTCCTTAACTTGTTACATAGCTTTCTTTTAAACATTTAGAAAGTAACTTTATTGCAACTGACCCATCTGTGTCCTATGTCAAAGTTAATTTAAAATGCCTTAATATCAGAAGCACTTTGGCACAGTTCTTGCCAATAGGAAGACTTTTGCAGACTGAAGTCAACTGCTTGAAATTAAGAAAATTTGTATTGCCTGCTCTCTGTAAATTCTGCCAATATATCCACTCACAGCAATTCATTCTCAAAAAACTTTTCATACTTGAAGTCAGCTTCTTGAAACGATTTATTATTTCACTAAATTGAAACTGTGTCATTTAAATAATCATTAACTCTAGATGGAGAGTCTTTAGCTCTCTGTGGATGTTAGTAATATCTTTCTGCACCATTATAAGCCCATCAAAGTCATCAGAAAAGAAGTGTAAAAAGAATTCCATACTGAATTATCTCTATGATGAGAACATTTTTTGATTTTAATAGGTAGTAGGTTTTTCTCAGCAAGAATATGAAAAGGCATTTTGGAAGGGAAAACTCCTGAGGCAGAAGTATTCTGGTTTCTCCTAATAGGTGGAAAAGATTTCATTAAACCTTCTCTTAAATTAAAAAGTTAAAAGGTAGAGTTGTCTGTTACATTCTCGCAGTAATGTAACAAGGAATAATATCTACAATGGAATAAGCATGGTTTGTGTAAGGAGGATATAGGATCATGGCAATAAGACTTGTTCATATAATACTTGTGCTTTAGGAGTTGTAGAATTCAATACATGAAGCTATACTCTCCCAGACTTCAAAAAACACAGCTCTTGACTAGCAAGCTTCCTCTTTTGGATTCTTTTTTTCATTCTCCTTTTATTATCAATGTTAGAAGTGACTAAACCACTTCCAAATTGTGCTAAGATGAAAGGGGACTATGTTGAGAGATTTTGGCACCATTTCTGTCATCCGTCTAAGTGGCATAAATCCTTGCAGAGCCTGTATTTGTTTCAAGGGAAAACGTGATTTCCAGCTGTGCATGATGTCAGGGTGTGTACATGCTTGCTACAGGAAATAAATAACATTTTCATTTGTTTTAAGCACCAACTGTCGATGTTTTAAGCACTGTCAAAAGTGTTACATTAGTGGGGATTATGTTGCTTATGATAGCTCTTGGTTTTCCTTAGCAAGTTATGTTTAGAATTCTCTTGATGCAAGTAATGCTTTATAGAGGATGCTCTGTATGCCATGGGAATCTATCAAATTCACTTCAGAAGCCTGGACAACTCTCTTTGCTTGGCTTGCAGTTGGAGCTTGTGGGTGTAGGGTAGTTCTGGTACATTTGTTTTGATTTGTTTTTTTACTGTATTGTTGCATGTCTCACCAAAAGATATTGCAAGCACACATTAAAAACTTTTACCATTTAGTAAGGTTTTGCAGTGTTTTCACTCTTCTTTATTTGTGATCCATTTTACTCTTAATAGGGTGGATGACAGTTCTTTTCAAGAATACTTAGAAAGGCAACAGAGCCTTTTTCAGAAGGTTCTTATAAAAGGTCATGCTTCTGTTTTTTAGTTTGAATTTGATACTTCTTCATGAATTGCAGGATATGAAAGATAAGGAAGTGGGTCCAGTGGTCAGGTTTTACCTGCCCACCCGGACTGTGCCCTGAGGTCAAACTCCTGATATTGGCTGTTTGGTACAGAGGAGCTGATGACAGGTAGGGGCTGATACAAGGGGGAAAGCTTGAACCGTATCAAAGCTAAAAGGCAGGAGATTTGGGACTCAGTGAGAGACTGTAGCTAAAAGATGGATCAGCAGGATTGCCCTCTTCTTAAAAAGCAGCTGACCTGCAAGGGAAAAGACTTTATCGTCCTGCCAATCACATGGTTGCTAATGGAAGCCAGTTATCTCAACAACAGCTTACTCTGTTGTACTAGGGCAATGTGTAAGATTAAAGAGGATTGGGCAGTAGAATATGTTGTGGCACATTTTAATAAAGAAGTAAAGTCACGTACAAGGAGACAGCTTGGAATACAGAAATGGAAGAGCTACACTTGGATGATTACTGTGCCAGGAAAAGCAGCTTTGAAAAGCATTGCCATAGGTATTTTCATATTAATCCTCCATCTTTCCCTGAAGACAACATATAGACAGCGTGTCCACAAGCCTACTTCTTTCTTTCTTCCTTCTTCCTCCCCCAGATATAGAAGGGCAAACAGAAAGTGAAACAGCTGACATAGGAAAGAGATGCTTCTAAGATGAGAACAGCAGTTAGTAGCAGGAAACTTTAAGAGGTGAGGAATCAGAAAGGAGCAGGTACTTAACCAATTCTTCTTTGCTGAGTCACCTCCTTCTCCTTATCCTATCCCCTTTCATGCTCTTGTCATACTTAACATGCTGTAGAAACCCTAGTCAACACAGGGATTTTTTTTTTTGTTGCAATCCCCATAACCATAGTATCTTAGCATCTTACAGGGGTGACAGTGTGGTTGTGGTTGAGTAATCACACATGGTGCGTGCTCAGAAGAAATTACGTGGCCATGATCATCAAGGAACTTGCAGTTCCAGCCAATTTAGCAGCTCCTAAAACAGCAAGCAGCTCTAAAAAAATTGGGGTAGATTCATGGTTATCTACAGATGCAGTAATTGTGTCATGCCTCATGGCATTTGTCTTAGATGTCACCTCAGAACATATTCTATGTGCACCCTTTCATTTTACTTATGTAAAGCCACTGAAGGGCAGGCCAGCTCAGCAAGGCAGTTATCAAAGTGCCGTGGGCTGCTTTAAACTAGTGTTGGGAACCTCATGAAGATGACCCAGCTTTCCTGCAACCTGCATTGCTCTCTGAAGAGAATCTCTTACTACTGTCTGTGGAGGGAGCCTGGGTAAATATTGCAGTGGCCCAAAGTGTGGTGGAATGAACTTTAAGGATTTTGCTAACAATTCACATCCTAGGTTAATTGGAATTAACCTTCAAAGGTAAACAGGTCTTAGTTTGTCCTACTTAAATTAGTCTCTGAGGAAGCTCAGCTTCTGACATGAATTAGTTTTGTCCTGGTTATGATCTGTTCTTTAGTGCCTAAGGACTAGGGTTACAGTTTTGGTATGTGAAGCAGTTTCTTGGATGTCCTGGATGTTAAAATACTGTGAGGAAAAAGGCCTGAATGTTACAGTTGGTGCATTATTCTTTGGAAAGCTGGTATAGTATGTAGCAGACAGGAATCATAACCTTGTGGTAGCCTTAGAAGTCAACCATTGTTGCCTAGGGCAAATTTCCTGATTCTTAACCGACTGGGTGGTAACAGATGTCTATTCTTGAAATCAAATTGTTGCCTGCAAAGTTATAACCTAAGCTGCAAATGTGGCTTAACCTTTTTTCACTTTTGACTTCACAAGCTCTTCCTAGTATTTCTACCACAAGCACTACTTCAGACCACCTTCTTCTGCTATGTGATCTCAGATCAGTAGTTAGCTACCTTGATGATTGCAGAACTTTCTTATTTTGACAGGAGTGAGGAGAACTGTGTCTCGTCTGTGGTCTTTTGGCACTTAAGTACACATCAGTATCCTCCATCTGCAGTCCTGCAGCAGGGGCCACCATCTCAAAGTGAACATAAGCATATGTTAGTTAAGCAACCATTGTAGCAGTATCTCCACACGCATGGTAACATGCAGTCTGATGGTCTTGTCCCCCAGTCCAGGAGGCCAAGGACTGTGAATAGCGAGGTCCATAAATGCTCCATAGCTATGGAAGAAAATTCTCAACGATTTTCAGCAATTTCTTTAAACATTTTGCTAACATTAGAAATAAATTAGACATACAATGCAATCAATGTGATTAGTATACAGAATAACATAACATGGAAACATAAGAAAATACACTTTTGTCAGACTTTTAGTTATGATATATGTAAATAAGAATGAGTATAAACAGTTCTGTGAGCCCAAGTTATTGGTAATACATTATATGTATTGCTTCTAAAACTTGATCCTGATATTTAAAGGAATAATATATTTTCTTCTTATTCCAAAGCATAATGGAGATTACTTTGACAGGTTTTTGAGTTGCTCATTCATTTACTTTGTAATTAATTTTCTGGTGTATTGGTGAGAACTGTTGCTAACCTTCTGATCTGTAGTGTCGCGTGCAATGGATGCAAGTTTATTTCAAGGAGAACATTCTTACTAGTGCTTAATGTAGTCCTCCTGCTTCTTTGATTCTCGTTCATCACTGAGAGATAATTGTCCTTCTGATAAACTCAGAAGTAACTCACTGTAGGTAGGAACTGTGAAACAGATCATTGGGCTTCAATCCTAGCTATGGGATTATCTGCCACTGAAGGCAGGCTGACAGCTCTGTCTTCCCCAGACACTGCTTTGTTTGCTGTGTTTAACTTGATTTCCTGTAGTATTAACTGCATCTCAGCTCTGGCTTGGTTCAGATTCCCCCAGCATGCTGAAGCTCTCACCACCTATATTGCCTGTAGAGAATGCTCCTGAGTCCTTCAGTATACTTCTGAGAGTAAGTTGCAGCCTGTTTCCTGTTTCCAAACCTGGCTGCCATGACTCTTAGAGGTCGAGGGCCCTGAAGGTGTGCTGTGGCTTCCTTCACAGGCTTCAACCACAGTGTTTAGGCTTTGAATGTACTAGGGTATACCCTCCCGGTCTCTGCTCCAGAGAAGAGTCTTGAACTAATAAAAATCGTGATTTTCCAAGAGGGAGAAATTTCTAGCAGTATATTTAGTAGTAAGTCTTAAAAACTTGAGCTTTTAAAGATAAAAGTAAGCCTGTCTTTCACAGGGCAACAGATTGATTTTTTTAATTGGCAAGTAGTACAGAATATTTAGTCTTTCACTTCCCAAGGGAAATGATTGTTGAGACTTTTGTCTTCACAGAGACTCTTTCACAATGCTTACTGATTCTTCTTCCCTTGCCATGCACTCCCCAGCTTCTCTGAACAAGCTGAGGAGCATGTTGCATCTGTAACATGAAGCCCAGCCTCAGGGTGCTGTGTAATGGGATTTGTGCTTCTCTAGTTTTGAGTGCAACGCTGCTTATTCAGCTAAAGAAAGGAGATCAGGTTTCAGACAATAATGAAACAGGAGTTGTACCTCTGGATTTCAGACCACGGATCCTCACTTGGCTGGGGGAGGAAGGCAATGCTCTTGCTGGCTTTCCCCTTCTTTGTAAACTGACTGCTCTAAAGCAGGAGGAGAGGCTTGAGTCTATGGGCAAAACAGGGATGCTTAAAGACTCTGTCTCCTGTCTTTGCATCGCACAGAGGTAGCATGAATATGCATAGCTGCGTTCAAAACGGCACGGTTATTTGAGTGTGACTGTATGTAAGTGTGTGTTATTGGGCTTGCAGAGAGGGACACAATGTCCTCTCAGAGTTCTTTATTTTTACAAGTAAATGGGAATTCTTCACACAAACATGAGAATTTGTTTGTAAGCACTTATGTTCCCCAACAGAATCTCTTACCTTAGATTTCTCCTTTTCAGCTAAATTCTGTGAAACAGAAGGCCAAGATCACAAGTTGTGTGTTTTATTTGTGAGAAAGATCTCAATCAGTGCTCTGTACACAGAAATAAGCCATCTCATTACTGAGATGGGATTTATACTTGCCAGCTGGTAAGAATTAGGAAGCTTGGAAACAAATGCACAGAAATTAGCAGTGGGGGTCAAAACCAAACATGGCCTTGGATACACTTACCTTGATAAGGATTTGCAGAATCAAAGCAGGATGGCAAGTCAGTCACTTCCTGGCAGTAGGTATTCCTACTCTGATACTGCAAAGAGCCAAAGCATACATGCCAGATATTAGTCTTTGGGACATCAAATCATTCATCAAAATCACTGCAAAACAAATGGTATTCAGTTCAACATCTGAATGCCCCTTTTCCAGCAGAGAAGTGCAAATAATGTGCTGATAGTGTACCAAGTTTTTGCTCTAGATCCTGACAATGAGAGGTCATACCTGAAAACAAGTTTGAAAAACTCAATGTGCAAATGTTCACTTCTGTAGCCCTGATAGTACCTTACTTAACTAAAATGATACGCATAGGGCCACTTAGCCACAAGATATACTACTCCATCTATTGCAAAATCTCTATGAGTTTCTCCAAAGGAAAGTATAGTAGATTGTGAACAAAAGACCATCTAGTGACACATATAATGGCTAAACTGAATGTTGTCTACTAATTGACAATAAAGAATGCTGAAAGTACTGAAATGATGGGAGAAGAAAATATTTTTCTTGTTTTGATTCGGAGTGTTTTAAAGTTAATGCATTTAAGGGATATGATTCTCTTAGATCTCCACTTATCTAATTCTTCTGTGCATCTGGTTTGGTGACCTGACAAGAAATCTGTGCTGTGTATTTATAAAATGACAGAGCTTATGCAGCACTAGCTCAGCCTGACTTAGCAAGCTGCAGATAACAGCCTTCACATAAGAACATAAGCCTTAGTTGAACAAGAGGAGGGATTTTGTTGCTGTTAAGGTGAATTTATAATTTTTGGAAGTGAGACAGGAAATGTCATTTATTGATCTCATTTCTCATATTCAGGTGAAACACTTGGCTTCTTAGAGCAGTGAGGGGACTCCCAACTTCTAAATACTACCATCATAGAAACTACAAAAAGTTTTACTGGAGAGGTCAGTCAAAGCAGATATCAGAAAACCAAAATAGGTAGGCAAAAGCTACTGTCAGGACTATTTACACGGACGTATCAGAGTCCCTATCTGAATGCAACTGTCACATTTAATCAGCCTTCAGCTCTTCTTAGTCACCAGAACTTCTACAGGACAAAGTTAGAAATAGTTCATTCATTCAAAACCTGTGGAGTTCTTCTTGTGATTAAATTTTCGTACATCTAGGAGACATTTTTATTCAAGAAAGTTCATCCCAGAGTTACTGAGGAAATTCCTGTACAATCATGACCTGAAAGGCCCTAAAACTGCATCCTTGGTAGTTGTAGTGTGTATCCCAGTTACACCCTGTCCATAATGTGAGAACTCAAAGGCCTCAGTTTTCTTAGGTGAGGTGTTAAATTTCTTCACTATCTGGCACGTTACATGTCTGGGAGACTGCTTATGGAGCAATAATTCCCAAGGACATTATGAGAGAAACCACTAAATAGGTTTTATCTGGAGAAAGATTTATTCTTTTGCAGAAAGATCTGTTGGTAGAAAACTTCCAGAAGGTTCACTTCCAGTTAATTTCTAAATTAATGACTCTCTTGTTTTAATTAGAAGAAATTGATCCATTTGCCTATTATATTTGTAAATTCATACTTGGCCTATATTTGTAAATTCCTGGTTACCCTTTCTTTGAATGACAGATAAACATCCTGCTCAGTGGAAGCTGTTCAGTGGGGTGAAGTTGCTCACTGATTTGCTTCTGCTAACACTTTTGTTCCCCATCTGATCCTCGCCTTTATCTTTGTGATATAAGAAATTATGTAAATACAAGGAAGGAAGATCTACATGCATGAAGTGTGTGAATATATTATATCAAGCTGTTGTCTTCCTGCTGACAGCCAATTTGTGCTGTAGGCCTGAGCTGATGGATGGAATTCGGTTTTGGAGCCTTAAGCTCCACAGGATTTCCTGTGAATCCTGTAGGTGTTATGTGGTTCCTATAAGTAATGTATGACTATTGTTAATTCAACAATAGAAGAAGAAAATGATTGTTTACCCTCAAATTATTTGTTCTTTGTACTCTCTTAACACCTGTGAGTCATAGTCTTCCATCAGGGAGCTATGGGATGGGTAGCTGCATAGGCAATTTTATGGCAGAAATTACTGAACATGCTAATGTCCCATAGCCTTAGCTAAGCGTGGTAGTATCAAAGGTGTGTATTATGTATTGGTCAACACTACTAACCCCTTAAACCTACAGATTTGCCCTTAGTATTTTTTCAGTTGCATCAGTCAACACATGAAGGTTCCATCCCTTCTCTAAATTATGTCAATCACAGGCAGGATCCAGAGTAGCCCTTTTTTTCCCCACTTCTGCTAGTTTCTTCCATGAAAAAGAAAGTTCATCTCTTTGGAAGTCACCAATGTAAATGTAAAGTCTAGTAAAGTAAAAGGAATATTCTACAACAAGAAAACAAGAATTGTTCTCTGCTTCAGAACAATAAGAACATGGGAAAGAAATTTGATAGGATAGTAAGGACTTGAGTAAGTCAAATGTAGATAATGAATGTTTATTCATTTAGATTAGAAGAAGATTTTGAAGATCCTATCTTTGAAAGTGCTTGTGCAATATGTACCATAATGTGACACTGATCATCAGCTGAGTGTTAGAAATACAATCCAGAGAATATTGTTCCAACTGACTGTCTCAAGTCAGTACAATCTGGGAGAAGAAACTGCTGTATTTTCTTTCTGCTAGCACAGGTGGCAAAAGAAATGACTGAATTTCATACCATTATGTAAATAACTAGTTTCTGAATTAACTAATTGTACTGTAAGCAATATATAACATATATAATATGACCAAATTAGCATGTTCTTAGGCACTGTTTATATCACACATGATTATAGCATGTTATCATATATGTTTCTAATGGATGTGTCAGGTTTAGAACTATGCACTTTACAAGTTGCACTGTTTTAAAGGATATTGAAAAAAAAACACAACAAAGAAAGTTTGTGTAGAAAATTCTCATGTAAGTTATGTTTTAAAATCTAAAAAAAAACTCTTTGAGAGGACTTTCCCTAGAGCAGTAGGTAGTGAAGGAACAGTACAACTTAGAAGACACTGCAATCATTTGAAAGAATGATGGTAGGCAGGAAAAAAAAAAAAAAGAGTAAGAACAGAAATGCAAAGGAAAAAAAAATCAAAGTAATAGTAGATTGAAGCAGCAGATGGTGAGGAGAAAAGAATAAAAAATTCAATTCCTGTCTACAAATATGCTTTATTGTTTTTATTCTTTTCTTTCTGTTCATCATTTTCCAGGGTTTATGCTGAGACCCATTAAGAACATTTCTTTTTAACACAGTATAAACTCTAAGAGATGTGTTTATCCAGAGGAAAGAAAGAACTTTCAGTACACAGTTAATGGTGTACAAAGTCCAAGAAACCTTATTCCTAAGAGAATGCAAGCTTTCCTGATTTCAGTGGTGTGCCTCCAGGAAACCGTTCCAGGAAGACACACAATTAGCTCACACTTTTCCAGAGTGCACAGTGTAACATGATGCAGTTAAACCAGAAGACGGTTTTCATCTCTTGACCCTGTGTCAAACGTATCAGTGGAGTAGCTTACCTGAGATCTGTAAGAGAACATAGGCCGTCAGATATTTTCCCATAGAAAGGAACATGCAGTGGACAGACACAAACCTCACAGTGTAAAAACCTGACTTATTTTAGAGTAAGAGAAAAATGCTGAGCTGGCCTTTGTAAGTGGTACAACACCGTATATTTAGATTCTCTTTTTTGCCAATCTAGAGTTTTAATGCAAATCTTCATACTTGTTTAGGATGTATGAGAAAGGTGTTAAAAGTGTCTTTTTCTATTTTAAGCACTAACAAGATATTATGCCCTGTGGAAGGATAGATTTATTAATAGAATTGAAATACTCATCCAAATCATAGATTTGGGATTGTTAACATGTTCAGTGCAGTGTTTGAGTCTTGCATCCAGTGACACAGATTATAGTTTTGAAAGTTCACAGTGAAACAGAATAATATTGAATAATCCCTAGACAGCAGTACACAGGTAACTGGGAGGGTTGGAGGAACTTGTGTAACTGGTAGATTGAAAAAAAGCATAATCTGAGAACTCAAATGACAGTGTAAAACAGTCCCTGTAGCTTAATTAAATAAACCAAATAATGTGATTTAAACTTCTTTGAGTTAAAATTACTTTAATAAGAGTGTTAATTACTAGAGGATTAACACTGCTTACATGTGATAATAGATGTGGTCAGTCAATAAAGGGTGAGAATAATGTTCGTTTAAGAAGCAAAAGAATCTAGCACGGGATTACTGACCAGAAAGGGATAACATTTCAAAGTGGCAAGTAAAATCAGGGGAAGACATTGTGCCATCATTACTCAGCAGAGGTTTCATGTGTACTGGGATCTGATGGAGCTAAAATACAAGGAGTAATTATTATAAATGACATGTTACAAAGTTTGGAATTCTGTCTACCAGAACAATTGTAACAATTTTTCAGATTAAACATTTTAAGAAAATGCTGTCACCTGAGAAGTAAGGAGAAGAGGCATGTTTTAAAGGAAAAGGATAAAAAGATCAACTTCTAAGGAGAACAATTTCTTGAGTATGTTTCTTGGAAAAGAATATTGGGCTACTGACATTAAGCAAAATGAGTTTCTCCTAATATGTTTGCAAACATAACAGCAGGAGAAGATATTTTGCAAAAAGCCAACAAAAAACCCCAAACCTAATTCTGAGTTATCCATCCAAGTTTCTTATTACTGCAGCTTATACCGCTCAAAAGTCTTTCCCAAGTCAAATTATCTAGGCAAGGAAAGCAAAAAAAAACCTATTAGGATTTTGAACAATCTGTAGTGTTTCCTAAAATGTTTTGAGAGTCATTTGATAGATACAAATGTAGAAGTAAATGTCTTGCAGTAGGTGAAGAGGAAAGTGAAGGTTGTCCAGTAAAGAGTATGGAACTTTTGTCTAGTGATTTTGGCTTTGCTTTTAACTTGTCTATATTTACATTCCTGAGCTACTGATTGTGGAATTCCTTGTCCAGAGGTTCCCAGGTCTAGTATAACTTTCCCTAAGGGATGTAACTTCATCTGCCATGAAGGGTGGTTATGCAGCCATACCCTAAATGCACTGCTTTGGGAAGAAATAACTGTTTACAGTAAACTTATGATAAGCACATCTGAAAGTGTCTGGGTTGCATTGAATTTTTGTTTCCAAACCTTATGGATTGCATTGAATTTTTGTTTCCAAATGCAAACAAAATTATGTTGGTTTCTGGCTTTCAGTGGCTTTCCATGTGTTCTGTCTCGACACTCATGATCAGCTAAAATACTTTATTGCACAGTTGCTGTATTTGTATCTGCATCCTACAGAGACTTTTCAGAGTGATGCCTTGTGTATAAATTGCTGAGAGTTTTGATGCCCATCTAAAGAATCTGGAGCACTGACTGATTTTTTTTTTTTTTTTAAAGTATTTATTTATTTTATGCTTGCAGCATTTTGAGAACCACACAAATCTTAACAATAAGCCAAACAAAAAAATTTAACAATAAACCAAACAAAAAAATTACATATTGAAAAATAGGTAGACCGTTGTATTGAAACAAGCTGTTTTCCCCCTGCCTACTGTAAAACCTTCAGTTACCTTAGCAGAGAGAATCTGTTCCATATTGCACAGTAGAGATCATGGATCTCTGTGGAGACCTGATGTTGCAGATTCAGCAGATGCTTATAAACCTTACAGGCCTGATGCATATCCTCCTCTTAAGTTGGAAGCCTCAATCTCTGTAACAATGTAATTTCAGTATTTTTCTTAAGTAAGGTTAATTTCCTCAGGTGCTTTGGTCCTGGTCAGGACATGATAAGAAATAACTAGAAAGCCAGAAGAAGGAAATACCCTGTTCTATCACTGTATTGCTAATTCCTGGTGGCCAGGTTGGTGGCTTCCTGGGTCAGTCTGTGAGTTGCAGCATCACACAAAGAGCTGAAGTCTTCACCCTCCTCTATGAGAACAAGGCTGATGACATGGAGCTGTGCCATGCTTGCTTGTCTTCTGGTAGGAATCAGTTTACTTTCTCACTCCAGGGTTGTGTATCTAAAACTCTTTTTTTTGATCCTAGAAGTGATCAGGAATGAAATTTAAACTCGGAGTTGTAATTATACTTGGGCAGACCACTATGGATGTTTAGTTTTAGGATACAGCAGTCTGGCATTATAAATTAGATATGCATGTATACAAATACAGTTTGGATTAATTAGTTTAAAACAGCATTTGTCAGTTAATGAGTTTTCATGGTATAGCACATATACTGACCTCTGATGAGACTGCAGGCATCTAGAGTTACTTACATGGATGCTGTTAAGTATTAAATATGACAGGTGGGACAGGATGATCACAGTATGAAAGTTGGAGTGAACATGTTTTGGTTTAAACTTTTATACCAGTTACACCAAGTTAGATGATTTTTAATTAGTCTCACCTTCTCTAAACCAGAGAATTTTGAAAGTGAAATTGTTGAAATACTTAGAACATTAGATTTCAAAATTTTTGAATAAATATTTTCAGTGAGCAAATAGTTTAAAGGAAGTGTACTTTAAGTTTTGTGCAGTTGAAAAAAACTGCTTATGGTTTAATTGAACTGTGAAAATGGCCTCTTCAGTTAATAATAGTTTTGGTAAATGTCAGTGTTTAAGTACTGCTGGCAAACCTGTGTTTAAAAAGAAACCCAACCAAATGAAAACAAATCAGAAGCCAAATGAAAATGACAGCTGAAATTTAACTCTGTTTTATGAAATATTTCATACTTTTCACAGCTGAAATTGTACTTTCAAAGTCTAACTCAGTTCAGAGGCAGATGTTCTGTTTCGGGGGCTGCACTTGTCACCCCTGCATGTTGTTTGCGTGTGTATGCCTCTGCGTCAGAAGCTCAAAACCAAAAAAACAAAAAAATGGTGAATGACCTGACCATTGCATAATACACAGTTTTTAATCCACGCAGATTTTGCCACTGACATAGTTTTATGCTTTGTCTAAAGGGACTTTGTGTACGGGCTAACGGGTTTGACAAGAGCAATTTGGCCCAAGCCCGTGCCCTCTGGAGCCTGACTGTCTGCCAGTCTCCCGCCTTTCAAACTCTTCCCTGTTTATAAACTCAAAAGGCTACTTTTTTTCCCCCTACTAGTCCAGTTTATTCTTTAATGATGAAGAGCAACATACTACATAATAAACGTTTGTAATTGAACAAATCTTCTTTGAAGATGTATTGCTTGTTGCTCAATTGTTTATTACATAAGGGCTAGCTATTTATATTTGCCTCGGTGTCTATTTTTCAGTGACTTTCTTCACATGTTACATCTTGGGCTACTTGAAGTTTTAACGAGATTTGTAGTTTTCTGGTTATAGTAACAGCAAGTCTTGTTCACGTGACTACAAGAAAAGGCATCTTACTTTGTAGGAAAGCCTAAGTTCACTTATGGTGCCAAAGAATAAAAAAGTGTATTTGGACTATAACAAGACCAGGCACCTTTCAGAATATACCTCAAGGTCTAGGTTTTAGGGGAGAATTCTGCCCTTTGGAAGAATTTAGGTTATAAAGAATTTATTTGAATATAAACAGCTTCTTTTTTTTCTTAGTGTAACAACAATTCCCAGTGGTTCAGCTGTCATAACCTCTGAGTTCATACATACACTTATGAATGTGTTAAAGATTGTATCTCAGGGTTTAAGATAGTGACAGATATGATTTCCATGTGTAAATTTGAAACAGATGGAAGCATTTAAATATAAAAATTCTTATGAAGATTTAAACATCCTAAATTTAGACAAAATTTCTAAATGTTTAGCGCTTTTTTTTTTTTCCTTAAAGGAGACATATTTTCATTCAGTGGTTTAAAAACTGAAAGACATTGCCTTTTCTAACACAAACTATCCTCCTTTTGAAAACTCAGGGCTCAGTTTTCAAAGCATTGCCCAGGAATTTAGCCTGCGACCCCCATTGACACTAGTGGGAATTGCATAGCTAAGACCCCGTAACATCGCTTTGAAAATGCATTTGTTGTATCAGTCCCGAAAAACGGTAGGATAAACCATAGGGAGACATTTATAGATCAAGAGGTGAATTCATGCTTTGAAATACAAGGCTAAAGTGTATTATTCCGGTTATGTGATCATTAGGAGGAATTCCGAAATTCACCACATTCACAAAATAAGTCACCAGCAGTAAATAAAACAAAACATTTTGGCAAGTGGCACGCAGACTTGCTAACCAGGCTAACAAGGTATTTGCCTGCAGTGATGAACACCTACTGACTGAGTGGTAATTGCATTTGTTTGGTACAGTGATATCCTACAGTTAGCAAACTCTGTCTTAGTTCCTTGTAAGATGGACATAGATATCTATATTTTAAATATTTCTCGTGTTCTTTTGCAACCAGAAAATGTTTAGAGTGAACAAGACTTGTCTTTGTCCAGTTCTGATTCTGGTCCTTCACGTTTTAGTTCCAATCTAGTAAGTGCTTTCACAGTGTGCAAGCTTTAATAGACAGGGAGATAACATTTAGTGAACTAATGGGAGTGTTATATTCATGTTCATGCAGAGGGGTGTTTGTCAGTTCGTTGGAAATAAATGTTTACCTGTGTAATGTATATTCATGTGTACTTGTGCATGAAACACAAGCAGTTCTAGAAAGAAATTGTTGTGTAGCTGTGTTATTGCAGTGCCTATGAGTCCCAGTCGTGCCCCACGGCCCCATTATGCTAGGCAGAGTATAAATAAGGGTTTTAACAAAAGGAAGACAGTGCTGCCTCAGAGTTCACAAACTGATGAGATTATAGCTCCACTGAAAGGTTAACATTATGTCAGAAATTATGAAACAACAGTGATTCTGGTTGACAGGCTTTCTCTTTGGTCATCAAACTCATTTGTTCTTCTGAAGACAAGGTGTGTACAGGTACAGCGTGAGGTCCTTGGGGTGGGAAATGTTGAGAAGTGAGACATTTGGGGTTCTTGTGTTTAAAATGAACGAGTGCTTTCATCTTTGGAGCTCCAAACCTCAATAAAAGTAGTAATGATTGAAATATTAGCATATTTGCTATTCATTCATCTTTATGACTCAAATGGTACATAGCTGACAGCAATCATAGAGCTTTTTTTTTTTTTTGTAAGTCAAAAGCCATCCTCAAGAAAAAAAATCATAATGTTATTTCTGCACTTGTTCCTAATAAAAGATGGGGTGTAGCTTGCAGCTGTATATGCCTGGCACTCTTCATTTGCCAGAAGAGTTCACCAGTATTCTAGGCTTTGGGATTTTTTTAATTAAAGAGGTCAAAATCCATTATATCAAAATTTCAAAGAATTTACCAATTAGCTGTCGTCCACGATGCCCAGCAGGTGGCTTTTATACTATTAAAAGGAGATTGTTTCCATCTCTGATCAAAGCAAAAACAAAACAAAAGAAAATATAGCATATTTTGTTGTACACAATGCAAACCACATGCTGTGTAATTTATAGGTGTGAGTCTGTTGAGTCATACCATTTCAAGAAAAAAAAAAATATGTATTTTCACTCTTCCCCGTGAGGATTTTAAAGGTAATGTCTAGATCTATTTAGATTACTGATAAGCTAAGAAGATTAGGCAGCTTGCTGTTTCCTAAAATGAAGATTTTAACATCTTGGTAATTAAAAGTAAAAGTAAAACCGCGCAATTGAGTAGATGAATGAAATTACTAGAAATGAAGTCGGAAAAAGCTAAGCAGGCTGGAATGCACAAGTTGTGAAAAAGTTCTAATTTGCACTTTTGAATGAATCTAAACTTCCCGATTTTTGCCTACTTAAAAAGAATGTTTGTGACCTCTTGACCCTTTTGTTATCCCTTACTCAGAAAGCCTTTATTCTGTAAGGCTTAGGTATAAAAAAATAAAAAGAGCGTTAATGGCATAACAGTCCTTTCTGATCACTCTGTGTAAGATGTTTATGCAAAGTGTCAATAGAAGCAATTGGCCTAACAGTGTGACAACCTGCTTTGCTTGGAAATGGGCTAATCTCCTGTTTGGGTTATCCAGAGGTCAGGTAAGGATTTCTTTCCTTGCACTCCCCATAGCGCATGGGTACATAACCTGCAAATGCTGCATGGCAGAAATCAGAAGCAACTGAGAGGGAGAATGCGACAAAGCCGCCCCCCCCCCCCCCNGCCAGTTTTGCTTTCTGTGATTGTTTTTTTTCTCTTCTTTCTTAGATTTTTTTTTTTTTTGACTCATGTTCCTGTCCCAGAGAGTCTACTTGAGAATATAACGTGTAGAGGTGACAGGGACTCTACTAGTATCGTATCTGCTGCTTCACTTGGTTTTATTGTTGGTGTTTTTTTTTCAAGTAGGCATCATCCCACTCTTTTCTGAAGTTCATGTAGAAATTTACTTTAAATCTCAGTCTTTGAGGGCTGCCCCTGCTGCCCTGTCACAGCAGGCCTGGAACTCAATAAGCGCTCAGGCAAGCATAGCAGGCCAGGCAATGGGCCTTGCCGGCTGCATGCTGTGAACTCTTGCCTCACTGAATCAGCTTCTGTGTGTTTTTATAACTGCCTTTTTTTCCCCCTGTTAATTATGCCCAAAGGCTGTGGAAAAACAGCATTTATCTGTTTCAACAGACTAAGCAGCAAGTGTTCTGACATGTTTATCAGGCAAATTGTACCTGACAAAAGGTAATTACACATGCAATCAGGTCCAGAAGTAACTGGGTGATTAGGGGTTAATACACTGTTTAGCATAAGAAATATTCAGCTTGTGAGCAAGGAGAGTGGGCCAGAAGGACATAATTGACAGCAATACTTTGTTAGAATTATTTTTCTTTTGATGGAATATTTGACTTTACAGAAAGGTAAGCAGAATCTTAAGTCTACAGCTCATTTTTATCTCCAGCTCTTGAGTCACTTATGCCTATTGTACAACCACTCTTGCTACTTCAGAAGAGATAACAGCACCATTCCAACCTGTACTAAGCTACCTTAGCAGTTTTGTAATGTAACCAACACAATTGTTATTGTTTAATGGACACTGTCCTCATTTCCTCCTGCATTTCCTTCTGCAAAGCTCTCATCTCCTTGTCTCTGTTGCTGTGTTGACTCTGCATAGCTAGTTCCCAAAGTTGCTTTCATTTCCAAGATCATTCCTGACAGTTGCTCAAAAGTAAAAAGGAAAGGGCATCTGTATGATATTTGATGATGTGACAAGAGGCTCAAACAGCATTGAATGGGCTGGGTGGTTGATTCTAGCAGTTCCCAGTGCCCAAAATTCTCATGTAATTAGAAGATGGCCTAAATACAGAACTACAGCTGCCCAGGACTTTAGGTAATATAACACAAAGCTTTACTGATCAATTATTGCCATTAGTTTCTGTCCAAACGTGGCTCTATCACCTAAATACTGGGGTGGGGGGGGAGTTAAAAGTATTGACATTGAAGAATAGGTGCAAGTACCCTGTTTGAGACAAGAATTCTATCCCTAAAATCTTTAAGAAATCCCACCCCCCCCTAGAATCAATGCAATGTTTTGTGTTAACCAAACCCATTAGCTATCGAATTCTTAAAGTAGGATCTCTTTTAACAAAACTAAAATAGGTTAGTATCTTTTACAATAAATTTGTTGTGTTTAAAATAGAAGTCTTCTAATTAAAAATAACAATATTGTCTGTATAAAATTATGAATATAGCCTTTTATGTAAGTTTATTTATATATAAGCACATTTTCCCCCAATTTCTGTTTGTTTTGAGCAGAGAGCACTAATGTTGTACATAAAATGCATTTGGAGAAAGCATAGGCATGAACAAAAAGTTAGAAAACCACAGTATTGTAGGGCATCATTTAAAAAGCAACTACAAAAACAGAGGTTTAAATTATCTATAATTTTAGAAATGTATATGTAACTAATAAAGTGAAGCTTTGAGAAGGCAGCACTGAAAGCAGTTGCCTACAGTAGGCAATTCCTACAGTAATAGGAACATGCTGTTCTCTGCTTATCAGCCCTAATAGTTCCAAGATGTTGGATGAAAACACCCCTTCTAGCACACCTTCAGAAGAGGCAAGTCATTTAAATAAGGCAGAAGTGTATACCATATTCATCTTGTAAGTGTAGATAAGTGGACAGTTGTACTGTTGTACACTCTACCTTGTATACTAGAAAGGATTAAACTTGGATGTTTTTTTGTGTGGGTTTGGTTTTTTTGGTTGTTGTTGTTTTGGTTTTGTTTTTTTTTGTTAAAACTCAGACACAGTTCTCTGCAAATTATTTCTAGTCAGAAGGATTTCCTTTGCTCCTAGGGAAGCATATTCTGCTTCATTATAAAATTCTCAGGTATAACATTGCCTGTCTTAGCTTATTTTTCATGGGCGTCATGGGATAAAGAGAGTATACAACAATGCCGATGTTATTCTGTAATGGAGTACCTATATGTAGTTTATTGGATGCTTCACGGCATTTCATCTGTGTGATAAACTGTTTCTGACAGAGCACCCTTGGATGGCTTCTTGGCTGGGGCTCAGCACCTGACTAACAGCTAATGGTCTGCACTGTCTCCACACTCTGAGTAGCAAGAGAGGTTGTCTTTCTGTCCACTTTCAAGTATTTCCCGTACACGTTAACTTTAGAAATATGCGTGTGGAAAATAAACATCTTTCCTGTTGCAATTTTAAGGCAAATAATGCACACTCTAATCTTGAAGGAATCACAGACAGCAGCACCAGTGTGATGAGCTACACTGTGTGGATTTTGACTGATTTTTGAGGAAGGAAAATATTAACTGTCAGGACCTACTGTGTGTACATATTTGTCTTATAACAGTATGTGTCAGTGTGGACTGTTCCTTGATGAACAATGCAACTCATTTTCAGTTACAGCCTTGGTAATAGTGGTAGGTTTAATGAATAAAATAGTAGGGAAGTGTTGTTTTAATTTGGCCTTTAATAGGTTGATTCTAGTTCAAGTACTATCACAGATACAGCAAATTCTTCTGTACTTCACGCTTCACAATTGAGAAGCTGTACGCTGAGCATACCTGAACTTAAGTCCTGTGAAAGTGGAAGGTTTGTAGTTGTAGCTGATGCTATTTTGGGCAAAAATACTGCTTGTATAATTAGACTTGCCCTTGATACATTTTTTTTTTTTCTTTTTAAAGTAAAAATGAGTTACCAATTTTTTAGGTAGGCCAGTGTTTCATTATAAGTTTTGCCTCCCCAAGACTATGCTCAAATCAGACAAAGTAAGCCAATTATTTTTCTGCATCTTCAAATGGATGGACTGTTTTCCAGATTAAATACCTGTGGCAAAGACAGTCCTGCTTTCACAAAGGTCATTATTTATGAAGAAAAGTAACTAAAGTCCTTCACATAAATAAGGCACGCATTTTTTTCTCAAAAGGCAGAAAGTAACAGAGTAGCCAAAGGTAACACAGACTCTAGGGTTGATAACTCTGTGACATAGCTGCAGGAGTGAAGGTGAATTTGGGGTTGCGCTTGAAGATGCTCACACATGCGATGATACTGGGACTCAGCTCATTGCTGCTAGACTGTCCTTGCTGCCACTGGCTGCTTGCCAACCTGCTCCTCTCTCAAAGTGCTTGCATTGACTGTACATCCGCCAAGTGCCAAATCAGATGCAGGTGATATGAATGGCCAGGACACAGATCCAAAGAGCTGCACACCAGGCAGCTCTTGCCCACCCACAGCGTATAGTACGTGCTGTCAAAGCCCATTAGGTACAGCAATATGCCACAGTGCAGAACTGCGGCTGTGAGTGGGACAAAATGTACAATACATAATTGTGCACAGCAGCAGTCTGGTCTCCACCAGTGTCTGCAGCTCCCTGTCGTGTTTACTTCAGCAGCAGGGCACGTTTGTCACACTGCAGCCTCTGAATGAACACACAGAAGGAGAGAAAGGAGCTATGATTGAATGACATGAGTAATTTGATTGCATGTCTCTGATCCTTCATGTTACCTGCCACATGTCATGACAGCCACTTTAGCTTAGGAGATTTAGCTTGAGAATGCTTGTGTGCAGCTCTTTGACCAAATGTGTAGCAAGGAAGAGGCTCTGGGTACACCCCTCTTGCCAACAGTATCTCTTCAAATGCTCCCTCTTCAGAGTAAGACTGTCTTGGAGTACCCAAAATATGCTTCATGTTCTCTTGGGATATTTTTCTACGTGATCTGTTGAAAAGCAACAGGCTCCATGGTCTCTTAAGAGCCCTACATGCCTACCTATGTTTGGTCAGGTAATCTTTCACTCCACCCATCACTATCACTGAGACCTCCCAGAGCCACAGCATAATCAAGTGATTGATTCAATTGATGTCAGTATGGTATGAAAATAGCTCGTGATATTGTCAGGAAAGTTTCTTTGAACTTGCCAGCACTTTAATTGTATTACTCATCAATGGCTTTTGGCCATGTGTTATTAACAGGATACAGGGCTTCAGGGTTGTTGAGGGTTTAGCCAGAATTCTCAATTTCAGTGTTACAATAGGAATAAGAAATCAAGTATTTTATATTTGATTTACTGAGCACAACTGCTGCAGGAGCACTGACACAGTTCTTTCTTAAGGACCATTTCTGATGTGGAGTTCATGACAAGCGGCATTGTAATTATATTAATGTATTCTGCTTGCTCCTCTTAAAGAGAGAGAGAGAGAATATGTAATCTTCAGATCATATAGTTTGGGTTCCTGTGGTTGTTAGCTTTATTCTCACAGCCTGTGTTATGCATCTGCCTGTTCTATCTTTACATTTGAATATTATAATATTGTATGTATTATAATACAGCCTCTGTGAGGACTAGGCACTAGCAACTGTGGTAGCATAGGTAGTAAGAAGTGATGAATAACATCTAGCAGCAGGTGAGGCAGTGGGTTTCACAAATGCCACTGATTTCTGAGTTATCAGAGCCTTCCCACGTCTGTTGTTTGCTTTGTGACTAAAGCCATGTTCTCTTCAGCTCTGTAGGAAAATTGATGGTGTTCACCTGAGAAAGCACTTTGTGAGAAAGAACCATTTGCATTTGACCTTGACAGCTGTCATCCTTGCTTTTTATACACCTTTCACCTATATGAGATAGTTAAATGTGAAATCTAGATATCACTGAAGTTTGCAATGGTCCCCTAGAGGACTTTGTAATGACAGAGCACTAACTGTGTCAGAGGTCTGTTATGAAGCCAGGAAATGTTACTATGTAGTCGAAAGACTGTGCTACAAATATGGTTAAGAGCAATTAATTAGAAAATAATTTATTTAAATTAGGTACTTTATTTGGAAAACTAACAAACACCATAAGAAAGGGGTTAGTAAGTGGAAAAAATGTGGAGAAAATAGGGATATGAATTTGAATCTGTGAAGACCAGGTGTATGGTAATGAAATTGGTGTTCTGATTTGGGAGATGAGCATTACTGGAGACCCATGATTTTTTTCAGACTGAGAAGTTTGTATGGAGCATGGCATTTGGAGAGGATGTCCTTTTCTTAGCATAGTATGAGAAGTCAAAGGAGCAGGCACTTTGCCTATGGGAGCCAGAGCCACTGCTGTTGTGCCTTGACTATAAAAGCTTTGGTCTGGCTTAGCAGAAGCAAATATTTAAAGTGAACAGGGTTCTTTATTTAAATAGCAAAATAGTAATTTGTAGTAGTCTGATATGTTTCTTAAAATGGTTTTGTTATAGAAAATCCTGCTCCTCTCCAGCGTTATGGATGTAGCAGGGCCTCTAGGTTATGCAGAGGACCCAGCTCAGCAGAGCAGAAATGGGCACTGTGAGCAGGGGCAAAGCATTGCCAATGGTTCCCCACACTTATTTTAACAGTAGGTTTGCTAACACTGGGCAGCCTGAAAACGAGCCAGCATTAGCCCTCAGCAGCAGCACAAGGCCAAGCATCAGACGCAGGAGGAAGCTAGGGGTGCCCTGCCATTGACGTCAATGGGAATGGGGCCCACAGGTGGGAAAGGCTTCACTGAGCCAGTGGGGCCGCCTGTGCCCTGGCCTCGGGCAGCCTGGGCAGGGTGCCCGGTGGTGCCTGGCTGGCACCCTGCAACAGTGGAGGGGGAACTTAAAGGCCGCAAGGGTGCTGGCTGCTGGATGTTAGGCGTTGTGTCCATTTGTAAAAGCAGGCCGTTTTGTTGAACAGCAGCTCTGAGCCTTTGAGTCAAAGGCCCCATTGGAAGTTGCGGCCAGATGCAGCACTGTGCTTGAAGGTTTTTTGTTCCACTCTTTAAGAGTTTGGGGTTTGTTTGGGCCAGAGCTGTGCCCAAGGCTTAGGGCTGAGTCACCATCGGGAGTGCAGCGAGGGTTGTTAAATTCACTTGATTACCTGAACGTCTGGTTTAAATTACTGTGAAGAGACACCATTATCCCATTCTCCGTCCTCACGGTAAAGCAAGCTCCCGAAACACCAAAGCGTGAAGCCTTTAGCATCCCCTTTGCGGGACGAGCCCGCACAGCTGCCTCCCAGCGCACGGAGGGAGGCGGGAAACCATTAAAGAAGGGAATGGGCAGGTGAAGGGGCTCCTGGGCTAGGCGAGCGCCTCCTCTCCGCAGAGCCGCTCCGCGCTTTTCTCACACGCCTCTCCCCCTCCAGCTCCTGGATCTCTTCATGGTGTGGGACTGGTCCACTTACCTGGCTGACTACGGGCAGGCCACCTCCAAATACCTGCGGGTTAACCCAAGCACAGCCCTTACGCTCCTGGAGAAGTAAGTGCGGTAACTGGGGCTGCCTACATGGAGGTGCGGGCGTCGGCGGGACCGGCAGTCTCAGCCCGGCAAACCCTGGGCGGCTGCAGGGCGGGGCCGCCCTCACGGGAGCTCCTGTGGTTGCCAGAGCCCCGCGGCAGCGCGTCGCTCTCCTGGTGCCGAGAGCAGCGGGCCGTGCCGGAGCACCGGTAGCAGCGTGCGGCTGCCGCACTTGCCGCTTTCGGGAAGGGAAACGCGGGGGTTTGGCTGCGATAAAGCCGGTGCGAATCTTCTGTTCGGGCCGGCGAGCGGATTTGGGGAGGGCAGGGTAAGGCAGGGTGCGATGCCACCCAGCCGGGTGTCAACTTGCTTGTAAAATCTGCGTCAAAATATACTGTGATTTAAAGGTATTTTCTAACGGTGTTTTCTCTTCTCTCCTGCCTGCGATGAATACAATTTTTGCAGAGTTCACAGAGGGTACGTATTGCCTATATCGTTACAAACTGTTGTTGCTTCAGGTTATTTCGTTTCCCAAATTTCGTTTTCAAATCCACTGATACAGGAGGTCGGCAATAACGATTAGGTGATCTGGTGGTGAACAAAACATACCCGTTCTCTTAAGTCTGCGCTTACCGTGGAAGCAGGTGATACTAGTGGGTTTTCTGGTTTGCTTCTGATAGGACCAGTTTCCTGCCGAAGTGATATTCGCTCAATACTTGTGGGTAATTTGTGAAGTCATTTTAGTTGAAAGGAGTTCCACATGACAAAAATTTAACTGAAGAACATATAGATAGCAGGTTTTGTAATCTTTCCTGGTTCTTTACTAGCAAAAAGGTCAACAGAGGAACAAAAGGAAACTTCCTTAAAATAGCTGGATTTTGCCTTTTTCAAACTATTATTTCTAACATGTCTGTGTCATTTGCCTTTTTATTTCTGCAGAATGAAAGACTCTAGCAAAAAGAACAATATTTTTGCTCCCTTCAGGAAGAATGATCGTGACAAGCAGAAACTAATAGAGACTGTAGTAAAGCAACTTAGGAGTTTAGTGAATGGTATGTCTCAGCACACATAGACCTATTAAATTGGTGGTATCTCATCACACCAAGAGGTATTTCTTAGCCGCTATTTCTACAAAACAAACAGTGATAGCAGTTAGAACAGGAAAAATGCAATAGATGGCTTGTACAGGGGGCGTCTTCAGCAAGCGATTCTTTGTACGCATTTTTAATGGATTGAATACTATTTTGTATATTGTAAACAAATGGTGAAAAATGAGACTCTGCAATAAAAAGCAGTTCAGTCATATTGTACATGGAACAGCTAAACTGTAAATATGTTCTTTAAATCTCTGCAGACATGGTAGGAATTATTTGAGAAAAGATTCCTTAGTTGCCATTTTCTGGGTGAATCCTAGCTTAATATTTTTTAATCATTGAGGTATTTGCATTTCAGATGCCGCCTGTTGTATTCCTGCATTAAATGTATATTAGCCTTAAAGTGATTGGACATAATTTTGTATGCCAGATTTTGTAATCTGGAGGTATGAAAATAATGTTCTGAATTTTAGTACCTTTGAAAACTACCTGAGAGCTAGACTTGATATTTACTTAGCAGTAGGGCTTATAAGCATTGTTCTCCAAAAGGGTTTATCTTGAGGTTGTGAATGTAAATAACCATTTGAGTTCTTTCTAATGTGACATTTTGGTTTGGTTTGGTTTGGTTTTGTTCCTCAGGGTTACTCTTTCTAATTGTACTTTTGTAAGATCGCGGGTTATTTTCCCCAGGTTGCAGTAAGGAGTAGATTTGCCCCTGTAAGTTTTGTGCTGCATCTGTTTGTCAATATGCGCTTTCTACTGCCAGACCCATCCAGTTAGCACTTCATCCCAACGCCGATCTCTTTGCACTGTTCCCTCCTGGCTACTTTAGACACAAAAAGAATGTCTAAGAAATAAAAACCAAAATGGATCATGTAAAAATAATGTACATATTTGATGTATTTTTAAGTTATTGATGGTCTAAATACAGTAATATAAATCTCAGCTGTATCCCTCTTTAATTTCACGCACTGGAACACACTTCAGATCTATTTTTGCAGGGACCTGTACCGGTCCCGACTCTTTGGTGATTTACTCCCGGGGCAGGCGGGCGGGCGGGCGGGCGGCAGGCGATCCAGGAAACCTTAACGGCAGGGTGCGGCCCTAGGTGCTGCGGGACCCGCCCCGGTGCCGGTTCAGGCAGGGGCGGCTGGGGGCGGTGGGGCTTTGGGAGCGAGGCAGGGACGCTGCCCGCTCAGGGGCGCCTGGGACGGGACCGTCTGTCTTCACCGGACGGCAAGCAGGGCCGGCCTGAAGGGGCGCCTGGAGGGTCCCAGCGAGGCGGAGGAGGCAGCTCGCGCCTAGAGGCCGTGGATGAGGCGCGGGGCGCCGTGGCCGATGATGCCGTACCGTCGAGTAGGGGCCACTCCCGGGGGCCGGGAGAGGGGCGCCGGGTCCCCAGCCTCGAGGAGATGGGGACTGCCCCGGCCGCGTCTCGGCCCCCCTCAATCCCTATTCCGCGTTCTCCCTCTCCAATCACTGCACTTGGCCGCGCTGCTTAAGTATGCAGCGGATACGTCATCTCCGAAGGTGGATCGGGCGTAAGTGGCCAATATCTATATAAATGTGGCTGAGGGGCGAACTGGCAGCAGGAGACGAGCGGGGCCGGGCGGGCAGCAGCCGGGCTGCAGACCGCCGGCAGCGGAGTCGCGGGGCGCCCGGCCCTCCGCATTTGACAGCCGCCGGGGCCGCCCCCACGAGCCACCCGCGGCCCGGGGCGGGGACCTGCCGGCGCCCCGCGTCCGCCCCGTCTCCTTCTGCCCGAGAGGACCATGCCGGCTAGGCTCTCCTGGCCCGAAGCCGCGGCACTGGCGTTATTGACTCTTGTTCTGCTGGTCACCCTGTGCCGGCACCTGTGGGCGCTGCGCTGGAGCCTCAGCCGGGACCGTGCCAGCGCCCTGCCCCTGCCCAAGGGCTCCATGGGCTGGCCCTTCTTCGGAGAAACCCTGCACTGGCTGCTCCAGGTAAGGCATAGCGGGTAGGGACGGGGTAGGATGGTGCTGATGAAAGCCTCTGGCTGACCTGCAAGCTCGTCCCCAGGGCTCCCGCTTCCACAGCTCCCGGCGGGAGAGGTATGGAAACGTCTTCAAGACCCACCTCCTGGGCCGGCCGGTGGTGCGGGTGACAGGCGCTGAGAACATCCGCAAGATCCTGCTGGGTGAGCACACACTAGTTAGCACGCAGTGGCCCCAGAGCACCCAGATCATCCTGGGCTCCCACACCCTGCTAGGCTCCATCGGTGACCTGCACCGCCAGCGCCGCAAGGTGAGCCTCGTGGCTGCCCTGGCAGCGAACGCAGACCCCACAGCACCTCCTGCCTGGGCTGGGCCTAGGCCTGGGTGGCATACGGAACACCCGCTTTAACCACCTGCCTCTGTTTCCCCCCTTCTCCTCCCCTTCTCCTCCTAGATCCTGGCCAGAGTGTTCAGCCGCACTGCCCTGGAGAGCTACCTTCCACGGATCCAGAAGGTTGTGAGCTGGGAGCTGCGGGGCTGGTGCATGGAGCCAGGCTCCGTCGCAGTTTATTCCTCAGCTAAAACCTTAACTTTCCGCATTGCAGCTCAGATTCTGCTGGGGCTCCGCCTGGAGGAAAAGCAGTTCAAGAACCTGGCCAAAACTTTTGAACAGCTGGTGGAGAACCTCTTCTCCCTGCCCCTCAACATACCCTTCAGTGGGCTGCGCAAGGTACTGCTGCCTGCCCTGCTCCCTCTGCCTGGGGGCAGGGATCTAAGCCCTGGTGACACAGAGCCCCTGTCTCTAGGCCTGCCAAGGGGAACCTCCAGTGTGCCAGGACATCTGCAGCAACTCATTCCAGGTCTGAGGGCCTGGTATCTTACCCAGCCCAGCTACCTCTGCACTTTTCATCTGCTCCTGGTTGGCTTCCATTACCTCTCTGTATTGGTTCGTGCTCACTGTGCAGCACAGAGCTGCAGTGCTTCCTCACCCCATATGTTGCCTGTGTTGGCTCTGGTTAGTCCATCACATCTGGTCCTGTCTCATCCCATCTGGACTCATGCCAGTCCATGGCAGAGGGGTCTGTTGCATGAGCACAGGGAAAGGTGGACATAGTGCACCTCTGGTCAGCACTTGCACCTGAGGACAGGCTGAGGACTTGAGACTTTTTTACAGTCCTTGATCTTTTCTTACAGTCCATGAACCCTTGTCTGTCAGTGGCAGAGAGAAAACAAGAGGTCCTGGAGAGAAAACATATCAGAGGGGCAGTCTACTCTGCCTCTTTCCACCCTGCTGTCCTCCTTCTCTGCCTGCCTCCCCACACTCCAGCTCTAGGCATCAGTTCTGCGTCTCTGTCCTCCTCTCCGATTACAGTCTGTATTCCTTCCTCTGGCTTTGGATTTTCTACCCTTACCACAGCTCAAACCTCCCACTCCTTTTAGTCAGGTCTTAGTCTTTTATTTCCACTCTAAGCTCTGCCCTACCTGATCACCTTACCTATCCAGTCCCTGCTGCTCATCTCCACCAGCTCAAAGACCTTGTTATCCTTGTCCAGTTGCCCCTTGCAGGTTTTCACTGATATGGTTCTTCTGGCTTTTACAGAAGACATCTTGATACAGAGCCATATGCTCTGTAACTCCATCCCAACTTTGCAAAGAAATTGCTGATCAGTTAATTCTCTGAGATCTTCCTAAATACTTTGCTCCACATCTGGTGTGTAGTCCAGTAAAGCCACTCATTTGCTCTTGAGTCAGATGTTCCTTGCTTCTTGGACTCTAATTTACTAAGTTGCCTCTTCTTGTCTGTTTGGAGAAACTTCATTTAGACCTGGCAAGAAGGTGGTTTTGCTCGATGCAGATGTCTCTGGACTCAGTACTATGGATTTAGTGCTGTTTCTTCCTCTCAGTTTTTCTTGGTGCTTGTCATATTTGAATCACAACAGCGAAGCAACAGAATTTGCAGGAGTTCTCCCTAAACTGCTGCCTCTTGCAAGGCTCCGAGGCTGGGTTACAGATCCTGGGATTAAGGATTGCCATACATGTATGTGTGTGTGTGTGTGTGCGTGTGTGTGTGTGTCCCAGATCTCTCCGGAGAGGGAGGTGGTTGTTAAGGCTCTCTTGAACTGTGTCTGCCTCCTGTAGGGAATCAAAGCACGGGACATGCTACATCAGTTTATGGAGAAGGCTATACAGGAAAAGCTACAGAGAAACAATCCAGAAGATCACAGTGATGCTCTGGATTTCATAATAAATAGTGCCAAGGAGCACGGCAAAGAATTCACCATGCAAGAGCTAAAGGTAAGGAGAACTCACCCTACATTATCTCTTCAAACTCAATGGCTGTTTGAGAGACCTGGTGTGGGGGGGGCAGGAGGAGAGTTGTGTGGGGACCCACCACCAGCCATTGGCTCCTGCTCTTCTCTTGTCAACTTTGAGGACACCATGTCCAGGTGAAGCAAGAACACCTGGACTTGGCATGCATGTATGCTCTAGCAGGATTGTGTCCCTCTAGATTAGAAGAGAGATGGTATTTAAAACAGGAACAAATGCCTCTTCCGCCTTTCCTCTTCATGACCGATGGACTTCAATCTGACTTAGAAGGCTGTTAGGGTTATGTGGCTGTACTAAGGCTCTGCATGTCAGTGTGCACTCAGTATTTGGAGCTAGTTGTGTGCTCCTCAAACCTCTCACAGCATCTACCATAAGGTGTGTAGATCATGTCCTCAGGGCTGAGAGTCCTGAAGTCTCTGAGACAATACATCAAAATGGGTCCAGGGATGGAATGATGGTCTTTGGGTCATTCCCTATGACCTCATCATGAATTAAATCATCTAGTTTACAAATTGCTATGATGCAACATGACATGTTCCTGTAACTGAGAGCTAAACCCAGTAGCCCTTACTGAGCCAAAGCTACCAACTGAATGTGAAGCGTATTTTGCCAAAGATTTTTGGGCAAAAGTTGCCGTTAGTACAGCATCGTTCATAGCTACAGGTCACTTGGTGACAGTGGATGACAGATGACATTGCATTTATAGAACAACTTTTGAAACACCTTTGCATGGATACAACAGCTGAATATCTTTTGAAAGTATTGAACATACCTTGGTTTACTATTTAGGTATTTAAGGAAAACTGTCTAAGGACTAATGTTTTATAGTATTTAAGGAAGACTATCTGAAGACTAATGCCTTCATTTTATAGAAGTGTAATCTCTAAATCTGAAATACATGACAGACTTTACAACAACTATGAGATACAATTAGAACCAGTATATATCCTTTAATTAATTTTATTTTAATTACTTACTGCTTATTCTAATCGATTTTTTTTAATAATTGACATTCAAAATGTGATTGATTAAGAGTGATTGATCTCTGTTAGTATTCACATGGATATTACACATTAACAATTACATGATCTCTCATCATGTCCCTGGCTCTGACCACAAATGGACACTAACAATAGGAGTAAGAGGATAGTAAATGTAATGTAGAGTGACATGGCAGCAACCTTGGGCTAGCTCACTCAAATGATAGGATGTTCATATGCTGCCCTGTGCCTTTACAGCTGGAATATTTCCACCTTTTCTGTATTTCACAAAATTACTTGCAAACCACACTGCCTGTGTTTGCAGTTAAGGCACTATTCTCCGCTCTAGTGAAACAACAGTAGAGTTCTCACCCAGTGAAGTTGTGTAACTGGGTAAGAAGTCCCAAGCTGTCTCAGAGCAGTGGCTATCTGACTTTGAGAGACATTCCAAACACTTGCATGGACTAGTGACTAATTTGCCTTTTATTCAAGTGATTTTGAAGGACCATTTTCACAGAAACTCTCTGAAATATGCAGTGATTTGCGTCCCTGGCCTGAACTCAGCAGGACCTTTGAAATGTAAAAGGTCATGAAAAAGATGCTAGAAGTACTCTTTTAGAACATTAAAAGCCTTGGAAGGATAAAAAAGAAAAAAATCCCATCTTATGTAACAATGCTGTCACTGGCTGGAACAGTAACACCACCAGTCCTGGCTTCCAGGACAGAGTGTTGGACTGTAGCTCAGGGACAGTACTGATGATGGTGTGGTAAGATGCTGCCTCCCAGTCACCCATTATGGTGGCTTTGTAAAAGCAGAAAGGGAGAGCTAGCAGCTTGGTGTCTTACCAGGCACTTACATACTATCAGCACTATCAGAGGCAGATGGAGGCAGTTGTAAGGGCTGATTTTTTCAGCCCTAAATTGCTTTCATGTTATTGAAATGTCTTGGGTTTTCATTACAACTGGTGGAACTGAGAAATTTCTTTTCATCTGGATCTGCTATCTAGTGGATATAAAAATCTCTACTAATGCCTGCCGGAGTTGTGATAGGTATTGACGTGGGTCTGTTCTTTCAGCGGTTTTCTTTCGGCTGAAGGATGTCCTTGAGAGCTGCCCTTTCACAAAAGCCTCTAGTCCAGCCAATATATATCACTGGGAATGGTAGCAAAGAGTAATCCTTATTACATTATCCTTGACCTTATCAGATCTATCTCCAGATACCTTCAGGCTTCAGATATC
Source organism: Tricholaema leucomelas (assembly GCA_013400475.1). Classification (NCBI taxonomy): domain Eukaryota; kingdom Metazoa; phylum Chordata; class Aves; order Piciformes; family Lybiidae; genus Tricholaema lacrymosa; species Tricholaema leucomelas. Next base: position 539,967 of record WAAF01014692.1, read on the forward strand.
CTTCCCTGTGTTTCTGGCTTTGACTCTCCAGAAACAGATTGTGTCAGAAAAAATTACAATCTACACACATAGCTGTGTGAAAGCAACCTGCTCTGTTTCTCTGGAGGGTTTGCTCTGCTTTGCCTCTGGCATGGAGCAATTAGTGCTTGGTGGTGCCAGACAGCTCCCAGGTTCATCTAGGGTATCAGCTTTCTGTTCTCCTCACTCGGGTTTTTTGTGTGGCTTTTCAGACTGGACTTCAGCCTCTGTGCTCCCAGTCCACTGCTACGGAGCTGCTGGCTCCTTCAGATGGTGCTGTAAGCTTGAGCATTGTTTGCTGTCAGAGATGTGACATTCTAAGACCCAGCTCTGGGCAACAGCCTGCAGCAGCCTGACATGTGCTGTGCTATATAGGTCCAGTGGATAGGCTCTGGAAAGACTGTGAGGCTGAATGGGGTTCCCTGAGCCAGGACAAGGCATGGATGATGGATTTGACTGTATGAGGTCCATCTGAGATGGTTAACCTCCTAGATTGTTATAAATACATCTGCTACAGAGCTATCAGGATTGCAGCTGTGTTTCAGGCTGCAAAGTTTGAAAAACAATCAAGTCCTTTGCCTGGTGTGTGCATCCCTGCAGGACAGATAGCTGCTTTCTGGCTACAGCACCAACCAGGCTGACCTGCTGTAGCAAGATCTTTTCTACTTTAGATTGTTGGTCTGATGCCCCTCCCAGACAAACAAATGGTCGATTATAACTGGAGATTCATCAAATGCAACCCATTTGAGGTGCCAGTGCATCTAGGATTTATCTATAAACATGCAATTTTTTGAACTCCTGGCTGGGCAGAAAGGTAAAAGCTAGAAATGGCAAAAGGGAAATGGCAGATGAAGGTAAAAAGTGTAATGCTTGAAATGAACTTCACTCAGTATGCTAAAATGCATGGTAAAATGCTTCTTTAAGATTTGTAAAACATTGGGAGGAGGAATCTCGGAGAAGCTGGATTGGGTACTCGTCTCAGTTGTTTTTCTGCATCAGTTGCTTGGGAAGTGGATAGCCAGTTGATGCAGAAATAGAAGAACGGGGATCTCTTGTTTTGGTTCTTGCCAAATTAGGAAAGAGGCAGGTTTCTGGAGATCATGGGGTGGGCAGGGCCCTTTGCAGAGGGACAAACCTGCAGAATGTGAGAACAATTCAAATTCCATCACTACCAGTTTATAATGGCATACAAACTTGTCATCTTCCTTCCTCTCACAGGAGACAGCGATTGAGCTCATATTTGCTGCTTTTTTCACCACGGCTAGTGCTAGCACCTCTCTGATCCTCCTGCTACTGAAGCACCCTTCAGTGATTGTAAAAATAAGGCAGGAGCTGGTTTCTCACGAGATGTACCAGCAGCGTGAGCACTGCTCTGCAGGACCCTGCCCAGACACCCTGACTGCCCAGAGCAGGGACAGCAAGAAGCCACTTCTCCTCTCTGGGGTCAAAGGTATTTGCAAGGACCAGACCCAGCTCTTGAGCCCAACGGAGCAAAGTTCCTCCCAGTCTCATGCCCCACCGGATCCCACCCTATGCACTGGCCCCCAGGTCCAGGTGCCACTGAGACAGAGCTGTTGCTGCCCCTCCGACATGAGCCTGGAGAAGCTAAGCCGCCTGCGCTACCTGGACTGTGTGATTAAGGAGGTGCTACGAGTGCTGCCCCCTGTCTCCGGAGGCTACAGGACAGCACTGCAGACTTTTGAGCTGGATGTAAGTGCCTCACACATCAGAAGGCTGCTAGGGAGCTGCTGACTGTCACTACCTGCAAGCACCCTGTGTCCAGCACAGTAGTGGTGCTCAGCAGCGTAGTTAGGGGAAGGTGGCATCCAGCAGCCTCTGTGGGTACCAGCTGGGCTGTGGGAGAAGAGGAGTTGCAGAGCAGATGGGTAATGTGGTAGGGCTGTTCCTAGACACCTTTCACTAGTACAGCTGGCTGCACAGATAGGTAACACTCCCCCTTTCTCTCCTGTCTACAGGGCTACCAGATCCCCAAAGGCTGGAGCGTCATGTACAGCATTCGTGACACACATGAGACAGCTGCCATCTACCAGAGCCCCACCAGTGGCTTTGACCCAGATCGTTTTGGTACCACCCAAATGGAGGCTGTGAGCCGCTTCCACTACATCCCTTTTGGTGGTGGGGCACGGAGCTGTATTGGGAAGGAGCTGGCACAGGCCATCCTCAAGCTGCTGGCCATTGAATTGGTCAGCACGGCCCGCTGGGAGCTGGCCACCCCTGGCTACCCCGCCATGCAGACCGTGCCCATTGTGCATCCTGTTGATGATGGGCTACAGCTCTATTTCCACTCCTTGCAGCCCAGCCACAGCAGCAAGACCTGAGCCAGGGGTACACTGTCCCACTCAGTCCTAGTGTCAATGCCTCTCCATGGTGGTTGGGTGCAGGTCTCTGCTGCCCCAGGATGCAAAACTCCAGAAGTCTTTATTTCTACCTTCCTGATGTACAAGCTGGTAGGGAGAGTCCTGCAAAATCTGGCTCCTGAGCACCAGGGTGGGCCTCAGCCCTAGCCTGGGGGCAAAATCCTCTGAAGCTGCTGTTAAAGAGCATCCTCCATGGGAGCTCAGATGGCCCCTGCCCAATGCAGGTCTCTAGCTGCTGGAGACTGGGAGAAACCCCCGCCCAGCTCCAAAGCTAAGGCTCTCAGAGTTTTTCTGTCCCAGGGTTATCTCTCATCAGTGTGTTATAGGAAAGACAAGATGCACATCCTGTGCACTGTAGCCTTTTAGATGTAAAAAGAAGGTAGAGGGGGGAGCTCTGCAGGAAAACAGAAACCAGGGCTGCCCCAATCCATGGCATAAACAATAGCTAGAATAATAGAGTGTAAAGTGGGTTTTATTGTAAACATTTAATCTCATTCCTGTGTTTTCCTTTAGAGTCACACAAAGAGGACATGTCTCATTCACTCAGTAGTAGTAGCTATGTATGTTGTATGCCTGAGCACTGTGCTGCTGCTTGGGGTCTGCTTGGGGTCTGCCATGAAGCACTCCTTTGGAATCTTTGCAGGATGTGCTCCCCAGCCACAGCCAGGCTGAAGGGTGAGACTGAAGCAGAGGGAGGGGCTTTGAGAAATAAACATTCAGAAAATGGACATTTCTGAGTATATCTGATCTGTGGTAGAATGTCTCCTGTTCTTGATGATGCCCCACATTGCAGAGTGGATATTTGCAAGGTGACACAGGCCTCATGGTAGCTGGCTGGACAGACTGAGTGCATCACCTGCAGCCTAGATCTGACAAGAAAAGTGCCAGGACGATAGCTCTGTGAGTCCATCCAAGGGGTGATACTTGAGGCTAAGCATAGGTGCTGAGGGTGCTTTTTAAAAGTTTTTTTAAGTTGCTTCACTGAGACTGGGGTATTTCTGTCCCATGTAAAATGAAGTGAGTCCTTTTGTTTGTGCCTGGAGGACACAGCTGGATCCAGGTCCTTGCTCCACTGCAATGTGTTTTTAAGCTCCTTTCACCTTCATCTCTATTTCTTACTGTCATGCATCCAGCATGATGAGTGGGGGAAACCATCTGCCTTGTCCCTCCAATGCATCCTGGGCCTGGTGGCATAGTGTTCTCTGTCTGAAGAACCAGCAGCAGCTTGGCCTGTGAGGGCATGAGTGTTGGCGTGTAGAACACAGACCATTTGGAAAGGTTCTGGAGAGCTTCCCTCAGCCCTGAATCTCTGTCATCATTCTGCTTCAATGTCAAGCTACAAACGATCTTGCCTTTGCCAGTCCTTACACATTTGCACTGGGGTGCTGCAGCAGAGTGTGCACTGCCGTTGCCTGTGCAGCAAGTACAACACTACCTGGAGCAGAAATGCAGCTCCCAAATGTGACTGATAAATCTGGAAAAGGTTGAACTACACGCATGAGTTAAGTGCTGATGGCAGGTCGACCCCTTAGTGAACCAGAGCCTCTGCCCCTCTTGACCTTGTCCGGAAAGGTGAATCTTTGTGGCTATCAGAAGTGAAATCAGTAGGTGGTAGCTGCAAGTGGCAATGACTACCTTTAATTAGCAGGAGTTACTGGTGTGGCCCTGACTCGCGGGTGACGCGGGGTCCCACAGCGGGTAGGAGGAGTGCCCAGCACCAGGTATGGGAGAGCCAGAGCTCCTCCACTAGCACTTAAAATTTACTCTGCACGCTAGTGAGCCCCCTAAGCCACCCACTGAAAAATGTAACATGAATCCGTATTGGGGAGGAAAAAAAAAAAGAGTTGAAACTGATTTTGTTTTCAGATAAACAAGAGCATTTACAAATTAAGTGTAACAATTGCTACTTGTAATCAAAGTTTGTTCGTATTAGGCTGTTAATTTCTTGACCCCCTTCCAAGATGTTTTTAATTATCCCTTTCACTCTTTACCATTTGATTCTTTTGGAGCTGATGGCTGAGGAATACAAAGCTAGGGAGATAATAAAGCCTTCCTGTGGTAATTATCGGTGCTCAGGCCACCGTATCTCGTTATTTTGATAGACAGTGAACTTGGCGCGGTTGCCGGCCGGGTTCACGCAGATGTCACGGTCCGTGTTGTAGGTCACAAGCAGGTCAGAGCCCGGCAAGGGGAGAGCTCTGGGTCAGGGCGCGGCCGCCGCTCCCGCCCAACACCAGCCGGGCCCCGCAGAGCGGCGCCGTACCCCGAGGGGCTGCGCTCCCCGAGGACGAGGAAGTACCCCCCGAGATAGGGTGGTGGCGGCGGTGTCTCTCTTGAGCAAAGGGGTGAGGAGGCGGACAGCCCTGCGCCGCAGGGCACCGTAGAAGGGAGGGTCCCGTGTGAAAAACAATAATTAAAAGTGACATCTCCCCATCCTCTACACAAACACATACACACAACTTTCAGCGTTTATTGAACTTGTCAGGAGCAAGAAACCAAAAGTAACAGGGAGGAAAGAGGAAAAAAGGGAAAGGAAAAAAGAAAGAAAATCGAGTGGAATGGTTTATTGGTAGCAGTCGTACCCAGCGGAACTCTCCGTGGCCCCGTTCCTCCCTCCGCGGCCCCGCAGCCGAGATCCGCACCAGTCGCCCCTTTCCCAGAGGCCGCGTCTCCTGAGCCAGGACACAGAGTCAACGCCAGCGAGCGCAGCCTTTGCTCGCGCCTCCCGCCGGTGCGCGCACCTCTGCGCCGCGGTTGCAGGCGGGATGCTCGGCCAGCGCCGAGCGCCTCTTCCCTGCCGCGGCAGACTCGACGGCCTCGGAATGCCGGCGAGCCCTAGGCGAGGGCGGGCAGCGGACCTCGGGGAGACAAGCCGGGCACGACGGGCTGGGTGTTTCCTTTCTGCGCTCACCTCCCTTTCCCTTGGTGACCCGCGCTTGAACCTGCATCGAGAGGCTCAGACGGCCTGCTGCCCGCGTCTCCTTCCTCCGCGGCCGGGCAGAAATACAAGCCGGGACTTTCGAGGTGAACCAGAGGACAGCGGAGGCTCCTGTGCCGATGCGGTGGCACAATTGCGGCTCTGTCCGGCTGACCACCCGCACCGTCCAGATCCCAGCACCGTCCTGGCTGGCTGCGGCTGCTGGCTTGCCGTTGCCTGCCAGCGACTGCAGCGGGCGGGCGACGGAGCTCCGCAGCTTGAGAAGCGCAACAGCACCGGCCGCGGAACGCCCGCTGCTGTCGGTGTCTCCGAGCAGATGTGCGCCCGGATGCTGGAATGGGACATTTCTCGGCTCAACTCACTGGTCTCTTAACGAGCATTCTTGATAAATCCAAGAAGGCGGCCGGTCCCCGGTTGTCAGCTGTCGGTGGCGTCCCACAGCCTGCTTGCCGAGAGCGGTGCAGCGGGCTACGAGCCCGGATCTGCTGCCGCCGCACCCGGCACCACCTTTCCTTACCCGGCGGCTGTCTGCGGCGGGTAGGATGCGCTGCGCAAAGCAAATAGTTAAAGATTTTGGGGGGAGGAGCCAGGCCGCAATCCGCAATTAAAGATGAACTTTGGGTGAACTAATTTATCGGACCAAGGTAGGGTGGGCAGAAACCTGGGAAGGGTATAAAAGGCGGCCCGCGGCGAGCCTGGCCCTCGCACTCGGAGGTCCCGGGGGGCTGGACTGCCTCTCTAGCCATGGGATTCTCTGCCCTGGTCGCCAGCGCTCTGTGCACCTTCCTGCTGCCCCTGCTGCTCTTTCTGGCCGCCGTCAAGCTGTGGGACCTGTACTGTGTGAGCAGCCGCGACCCCAACTGCCCACTCCCGCTGCCTCCGGGCACCATGGGGCTCCCGTTCTTCGGGGAGACGCTACAGATGGTGCTGCAGGTAAGGCGAGGCCATGTCGCGGGGAGAGGGGAACAGTCCCGAATCCTCCTCTGGCTACAAGGGAGGGGAGTGAGCCACAGCTTCACCGGGCTTCCGTGCCCAGGTGGGAAAGAACTGCTCTCCACACCTTTTAAAAATACTAATTAAAATTATGAATATCTTAATATTTTAAAACAAAAAACCAAGTATTGTTTTATTATTTCCCTCCATTGTCCAGAGGCGAAAATTTCTGGAGATGAAGCGCAGGAAATACGGCTTCATCTACAAGACTCACCTCTTCGGGCGGCCCACGGTGCGGGTGATGGGCGCCGAGAACGTGCGGCATATCCTGCTGGGTGAGCACCGGCTCGTCTCCGTGCAGTGGCCCGCCTCGGTGCGCACCATCCTGGGCTCGGGCTGCCTCTCCAATCTCCACAACGGGCAGCACAAGCACCGCAAAAAGGTACAGCCCCGACGGCAGGCTGGGAGCGGGTGCGGCTGCCCTGAGCGCAGTGGCTGAGCCTGTGTCGCCTTTCTCCTCCTTGTTCTCCCGAGTAGGTGATCATGCAGGCCTTTTCCCGGGACGCTCTGCAGCACTACGTGCCCGTCATCCAGGAGGAGGTGAGCTCCTGCCTGGAGCAGTGGCTGGGCACTGCCGGGCCCTGTCTGCTGGTGTACCCCGAGGTGAAGCGCCTCATGTTTCGCATAGCCATGAGGATCCTGTTGGGATTTCAGCCCCGACAGGCCAGCCCCGACGGTGAGCAGCAACTGGTGGAAGCCTTCGAGGAAATGATCCGCAACCTCTTCTCCCTCCCTATTGATGTGCCTTTCAGTGGGCTCTACCGGGTAAGACTGCCGGCAGGCTGGGAGGAGAGGGGTGCCGCACTGCAATGGGGAATGGGTGAGAGGGATGGCACTATGGTTTCAGTCCCACATTGCTGTCTCCCCGCTGCTCGGTCAGGGCTTGCGGGCACGCAACATCATCCATGCCAAGATCGAGGAGAACATCCGTGCCAAGATGGCCCGCAAGGAGCCTGAGAGTGGCTATAAGGATGCACTGCAGCTGCTGATGGAATACACCCAGGGCAATGGGGAGCAGCTCAACATGCAGGTGAGGTTGCCCAGGGCCAGATTTGTCCCTTTTCTCCGGGCTTTCTTGTTAACCACACACTTATCTTTCGGGAACAAAAAGAGGAGAGTGGGAAGTGTTCCCTCTCCCCATGAAATAAACCAGCTCGTGTAGTGCACTGGGGCACAGAGGCTGTGTGCAGGCTGTTGGAAGGGAGCCACGTCCACTGGGAGCATAAGCACCATCCCTATCCTGGCCCCTGTGTGTCTGCTCCAGTCTAAGAGCGAAGCACAGCATTGTGGTAGTGGAATAAGCATGGTGGAGATACTGTGTCCATGTTCTGTTTTACCTTTCCTGTGTCCTCTATGTAAGGAACTGAAGGAATCGGCCACAGAGCTGCTGTTTGGGGGCCATGAAACCACTGCTAGTGCTGCCACATCGCTAATCGCTTTCCTAGGGCTCCACCATGATGTCCTGCAGAAAGTGAGGAAAGAGCTGCAGGTGAAGGTGTGTATCTTCCCCAGAACCATTTGACAAGAGGGGGCAATGGGAAAATATCTCCAGGAGAGGTATCACAGGCAAAGGCTCCCCTCAGCCCAGGTACTGCCCTGCATTTAGGGGGTGGCAGGAAAACTCCACTGCCTGGGGTGAGGCTGCTCTGCAGTGCCAGTAGCCCTAGCACCTACTCTGTAGCTGTCATGACAGCGTTCTTCTTTCTAGGGGTTACTATGTAGTCCCAACCAAGAGAAACAACTGGACATGGAGGTCTTGGAGCAGCTGAAGTACACGGGCTGCGTTATCAAAGAGACCCTCAGGCTGAGCCCGCCTGTTCCTGGAGGATTTCGAATTGCACTCAAGACACTTGAGCTAAATGTAAGCAGGGCTTGGGCTCAACCCCTCAGAGCAGCTGCAAATTGCTAGTGCATTGCTACAGCCTATCTGCAGGAAGCCAGGAGGGGAGGTGGGATGCCTCAGTATGTCTTACGCTGACACTTTAACACATCAAGGTGCTTCATGTTTCTTTTCTCTTCCTTCGATAGGGTTATCAGATCCCCAAAGGCTGGAATGTTATTTACAGTATTTGTGATACTCACGATGTGGCAGATCTCTTTACCAACAAGGATGAATTTAATCCAGATCGCTTCATGTCTCCATCTCCAGAGGATTCCTCCAGGTTCAGTTTCATTCCTTTTGGTGGAGGCTTGAGGAGCTGCGTGGGCAAAGAGTTTGCAAAAGTCCTTCTGAAAATATTTACAGTGGAGTTGGCTCGGCGCTGTGACTGGCAGCTGCTGAATGGACCTCCTACAATGAAAACAGGCCCCATAGTGTACCCTGTGGACAATCTGCCTACAAAATTCATAGGTTTCAGCGGCCAAATCTGAGAGCTCAGCGCTTGCCTTCAGCTGGATTTCTCTATAGCTTCTGACATGTACATAGTAACTTTTTATAGCAACAAAAGCCTTTAAATATTTGTAAATGTAAATTGTAAATGTACAATAGTTATTTATGTCTTCTAAATATTTCAAAATGCTATGATTTTTTTCCCCCAAGCACTACAATTATGGGTCTCTGATTCATAATTAGATATTGTTATTTCTATAGAAATAAGTTTCCCCCTATTTAAAAGTCGTATTAAAAGCTGGCCAGCTAAGTATTTGAAGACATTTTTATGATGGTGTATGTATTAAGAAATATTTTTAAAGGCATTTGAGACAACAGTAAGTAGCTACTCATTCATATTACCTAAAATGGGTATTGATTGAGAATGTTTTCAGTATTATTTGTGTCTAGATCTTGTGTGAATTTGAAGTTTGATAATAAAGTTTATTTTTGATGATTCTGTGTTTGAAGATCTGTGTGTATGCTAGAGAGTAGCTTAACTAACCAACTGGTCTGAAGGGTTTAAATGTGAAGTTGGATCTGCTTTTGTGAATGAGCTACTCACTATTTCTAAGATCACAACTCTCTCCTGCCTCTGAATGTGCTTCTCTCTTGTGAATAGTAAACTGTTTAAAGCTTTAGTCTGTAAGTTGCGAGAACAGTGCAAAACCATATATGTACAGTGAAAACAATATGGAGTGATAGCAAGTGCTTACAAGGCTTCATTATCAAGCTCAAATTCATGAGCCATAGTAATCGTGAGCCATAGTAAATAAGTAAAGGGGAGCAGAACATTCAATGTGAGTCCTTCTCTAGCTACAGAAAATAGGTTGGGGGGAAAAAAAGGTTATTCATACATGTCCTCCCCTCCCATATTACTGCTGACCTGTGTAAATAGACCACTGGATCTTGTTCTGTGTTGAGTCTGCTGCCTACGAATCTTTACTTACAAAGGTGTCTCTTATCAGCTGGTAGAGCAAATAAAATCTGCTGATTTCTTCTTGAAATGCAACAGCTCTGACTAGGTCAGAGATAGAGCATGCATTTGGTTTGAGAACTTCTTTCCTGGAATTCAGCAAAGTGAAAACTAAAAGGCAGGCACTAATGTGAATTGATTAACAGGGAATCAACTGTTGAGATGCAGTTCCCTGGGGGTGTGTAAGCAGGGCAGATAAAATGCCCTAGGCATGACCCCTGTTTTGGCTTAACCATAAGGGTTTTTGTGCTCTTCCCCTTGCCCCATTACTGCACTTATTAGTCTTCTCTCAAAAGTCAAACAACATAGACTGGCTCTATAAACATCTATAAAGTAAACCAATGTAATTCAGTGTCACGAATGCTTATAGCACCATGTAGGCTCATTTAATTTTTTGTTTGCTTCCAGAAGACAATCATTTTTGCATTATGTTCTCTCAAGGTCAAAATATGCATAAGCTTCTAATGTGAAATCTTGGATAAAACCTACTTATAAGCATAACTACCAAGACGCTCAAATTTTTGTAGTCTTACAATACAAAAGATATTATTTTTAGATTTTGCCTGACTCTTCTTGTTGGTGTTTAAAAGCTTAAATAATTTTTGATATGCAAACATCTCATGTTATGATGTTTCTTCAGAGATTTGCTGAACAACCATGGTTTATTATGAATGTAGTAGCAGAAAATTGCAAACCTTGACCCTGATTTGGTGGTAATCTGAAGTCTGAGAAGCAGCAAGATTCTCGTTTTGGTGTCCCTTATTAACATTTTCTTCGTTAGCATTACAACATTTTGCAAATCCCAGGAGATTCTTCAAATGTTTTGTTGTTTTTAATTTAAAGTCTTTTGTATGTGGGAACTTTTTTGCATGGTCTTCCTATTATTATAAATTCTACTTTGTTTTTATAAAGAAAATGAATCTAAGTACTGTGTGGAGAATATGGAGAAGATGAACACTCACAGTGTAAGTCTAAAGCAGTATCTGTGTTTCTGTTTCTTTTTAGAAGTTTTTTTTTTAGTCAAGTTTGCAAGGCTTTTATGTTTGGAGGGAAAAAAATAAATCATATACTTAATTTGATTTCGTCTGGACATCTGGGGGCATATCCTCAACTGTTGTAAATCATGACAACATAACCTATGTTAAGCACTGCCCCCGTATAATTTATTTCTGTAGTTAAATGGTCTGTCACTGCTGTGTAATTTAGGCATCTTGGAGCTAGCTTTAAACAAGCTATCCCAAGAAGTGGTAGCAACATAGGTGCAGTAATACGGAGCTCGGTGCAGGTTAATTGCTAAAGTATTTGCCCAACTTCTTGAGCAGGTTTTACAACCCTGGCTAATCTCCTTTATGCAGCTGTATCTTGACAGCTTAGATGCTGGCTGCAGACCAGTTTCAGGTGAGCTCTGGTATGATTATGTAGCTTTGCCAGCTCAGCAGCAGATTGTATGTATGGGCACAATCTGAGGTTGTCGCTGCAATTTAGGAATATACCAGCTCCTACCCCACCTCTCCTCCCCCCCCGTTCTTGTTATGCTGGATCATCTTGATGAAGAATTATCTCAAAAAACTAATTGCTTTTCTGGTAGATTAGGTCTTCCTCACTCCAGCGCCCTACGTGAACGTTGTTTATGCTCAGGTGCTGCAGGAGAGATGAAGGAGGCAGGAAGAAGCGGCAGCACTTCAGCCTGCTCTGCTGCTGACAGGTAGTTCCGAGAGCCGGGTTCCAGCTTTCCTTTTGAAAGTGGTGCCACGTATCGCTTTAAGCGACTGCTGCTCCGCGGCTCACCTGCTGAAACACATTAAAGGGCCAGATTTGGTGTGGAGCACTCATTTCTTTCTTGTAATTGGTTTTGGGGGAGTATTTTGTATGTTTTCTATCAGCTAACCTGTCACTTAAATTAAACATCTTTGACCAGGTCTCCGTTAGGAAAAAAAGCCGCACACGACTCAGTAGGTGCTACGCTTTGGTTCTGGAGTTAAAAGCCATACTTGATATACAGCATGCCGGTTTTTCTCTGCAGGTAAGGCAGATTACGGCCAACCCACACTTCTCTTAAACTCACATGAATAATAGTTCCTGCCAACCGGCAGCGTCTCTGGTGCTTAGTATTTCTGAGGTATCTAAGCCATTCTAAACATGTGGTTCTTGACAGCATCCGTTCTTGAATATTACATTAAAAAATGACATTGGTGTAAACTGGCATTGAGGAATGTTACTTGAAAAAAATGATTCCTGATTGAAAGGCAGTTGTATTTCCAGATAGATCAGAACATGTAAAACTTAATTTTTGGTAATGGTTATATAAGTAAGAAGAAAAAAATCCTTTGCTGAAGATTAATTTGATTTTAAAAATGATTTTAAATAGTTTTATAATATTTATTGATTTTATCCTAGGCAAATGAGGACATGTTACTTGCATATCCCTTTCATCAGCAGTTGAGCTGGGAAAGGGTTTTTTGGTTCATAAAAGCACCTATTGAAAGGACAGCATAACTTGAAGCCTCATATGCTTGAGGTTTTGGACTTACTTTTCTGACTTTTAATTTTTTTTTTTTTTTTTTAACCTTTACTACAAGAGTTTTTACCTGGAATTTGCAAGATAACGTCCTGGGGGGGTGGTGGTGGGGGAAATGTTCTTTTTCAATCTAGTGTATGTTTTCTGATTTTGTTCTGGTCAGTTGATTTAGAACAACTCTTGGCCAGGTACCAAGAAAAATACTTAAAAAACATGTAAAATATTCCATCCTTGACTTTCAAGTGGCACTTTCCTAGGTGCTATAGGAAGTTTTTAAAGCTAGTTTTGCAAATTCGAGTCTAGTCATCTAGAACAGCACACTGCTGTGTTTTTTTTAATCTACATATCAGCAGAAGTGTTTGGTGTGGATGCTGACACAAGAATATGCCCTAGTAATTTAAAACCAATGTTCATAACATTAGATCCCCAGACCCATCTCTCTCCTTTTTATTTCTTTTCTTTAAGCATTAGAATTTCTTTTTACGAGGTATAAACTCTCAGAGGGAATTTCAGCATCAGAGTTTAGGCATTAGAATTTCTTTTTATGAGATACCAATTCTCAGAGGGAGCTGCATCACATAGGCTCCCTGCAAATACAACTATTTGTTTTACTTAGTCACAAATACAGGTTAAGTATTCCAAGTGCAAGCAACCCATGGCAGAGTTTCTTCACCTTAAAATTATTGCATAACATCTTTCCTGGAACAGTCCTAATAGGATCCTGTTCAAGACTATGAGATCCTATACAATGCTGTGTCTTTGCTGAGTATTCATGTAAACCAGACTTCAATCTGTTGACTTTTGGCAATGGTTTCGAAATTATAAAAGGCAGTCATGAATCTTGTGTTTGAGACATTCTGCTCAGTAGGGTGTGCTCCAGCCCCAAATTAGTTACTTTATTTATTTCTGGCTTAAAGATACTATGTCACATCTAGTTTTCTTCTCTATTACAACAAAAAGTAGTGGGTAGATTTGGATATTATTTGTTAATCCAGATATTTTTGTTTGCCAGGTGGTTTGTATTGTAAATTCTCTGTCAAGTCATACATCCAGTGTGCAATGCCAAACATATACAGATTAGCAGCAAATATTTGAAGAGTTTATTAGTTGCAACCATTAAAATGATAGATTAGGAGAAAGGAAATATAACTGGCAGCAAGTTTAGAGAAGACTCATTAATAAACTGGCTTGATTCACTTGTTTAATAATGTCTTGCGAAAAATGTTATATGAGAAGTTCAATGAATAATGCAGCCTTCGTTAGGTTATCTAAATGAAGGTAACTTCGTGGGTGGGTTAGAAATAATATATTTAACAAATCTGTTTACATCCAAAGAGTAAGAGCAGTTGAGACAGCTTTTAAAGAACCTTAGATTAAAATATTTAAAAGGTGACAGACAAGAGAACATTGGTAGTAAGACATAGTAGTGCTGTTTTAATAGGCGTTTAAACATCACCTTTCAGTTGCAACATAGGCAAGGCAACATATGAAGTATTCTCAGCTAAGTGTTATTTGTTACTTTATCAGCAGGCCCAACAGTGCTGCTTCACTTGTGTTAGTGTCCCAGAGACACATGCAGAGCTTGTGTGATTTGCAAGGCTGGGAGGATCATTTTAGGAAAAGTGACTTATGATGAACTTGTTTGCCAGGTCATTTTGTTCAGAAATACATAATCATTGATAGATTTGTTCATTTCAATGCTTCCCCCTCATTGCAGAGTATGACCATTTAAGAAACCCTGAATCTCCTCCACACGTTAAATTTATTCTGCTATACAGGATAACTGCCACAACACAAGAAAACTGAAAAACAGGGACTAAATCACCTATTAACAACATCTTTTCCTACCATACGCCAACCTTTCTTACACCTCTTACAAAACAAATCCTTGGGTTTGGACCTCACAACTTACCCAGAAGGTCAAAGACTGTTGGAAGCTGTTTTCAAGAAAAGGGGGAATAAATTCCAGAGCTGAAGGCCCCTCACAAGATCTCCCCAGAGATAAAGGTAACCAAAAGGCAGTCTTTTGGTTAAGTAAGGTAACCATTTGCACTCTTTTGAGTAGGATGTAGGTCAGTGACTTTCTGAGGTGGTTGGTAGCTGAAAAGATCAGTGTTACTATGGAGATCTGGATTCTGAGCAGTGGTCTAGGTACAGCTGAGAGTTTAAGGACATATGCACAGGCACAAATCTACCAAGACTCTGTTAAGGCATCTTTGTTAATGCTGCTTTCAATGAAACAGCCTCCTTTGGCAATGGCTATTTTGAGGAAAGAGCACTATTTTAGTTTTGGGGGCTTTTGTTCTGTTTTAGATATATTGGGTTAATGTTAATTTAATACACATTTATCTCAGAAATACACTGCTTTTCTACGTAAAATGCCAGCAGAACACACATCTTACCAGGATTAGATCTGAATTTGCAGTGAAGTGATGCTAGGTCTTGGTTTTCATGGCTTGCTGACTCAGTTGACTGAAAGAAGCAAGGGTCTGTGGCATGCTTCACCTAATAGGCTCTATTTTATATCTGGACTCCTGTGAATTAACAAGGGGTTTGTACCCTATGGGAAAGGAAGGGACTGGATATAACCCTGCTAGCCATAGTGGTGCTAGTCTGTGTTGATAGAATTGTGGTGTGTTTGTTTGTTTCTTACTTAAAAGTCTACATCATGCACCTTCTCATAAAACAACTCTGCTTCTCTCCAAAGCTTCCCTTGGAAGCCTGGGGACTATGGAGGAATCTGAATCTGATCCCTGACCTGGCAATAGCCTCATCTTTTGTGAACTGTCCTTAACTTCGTCAAGAATGGAAGGAGATAGAGTAGGAACAAAGGGGAACCACCAGCAAGGCAAACAGCCCCACTGCTCTAGCACTACCCCGTAGCCCTGACTGTGTAACACACAGGTGATCTGCACCCTCAAGTCATCCTTCTTGTCCTGAATTCCCTTGCTCTTTGGTGTTGTTATATTAAATATGCATTATTGATGTTAATGATGCTGCCTACAGCACTGCAGCAAGCTAGCACATGCATTATATATCTAGTAGTTAAAGAGAAAAGTTCATTAATCTTATCAACAGACTGCTTGAAGTAACAGCATGTCGTGACCTTTTTGCTCATTGTAGGAAATCAAATGGCTCAGATTTTTGAGGTTCTGAGGGAGTCTTCCCTGTAACTGGGACCGAGAGCATGCTGGTCACTGAAGCACACGAATTATCAGTCTGCATTTCTAGACAAAAAATGCAAACTTCAACCACAGCGACATACACAGAAAAGTGCATTTTACAGAGACAAGTTAGATGCCTGCAAAGTGGAACCATCATCTTTTTAAGAAATTATCTTATCTTTGCCTGTGTTGCACACTGTTAGTATTTGTTTTAATCAACAGTTTACAGATGTACTTATTGTCAATGTATTTAGGAGAGAAAGATGGGCCAAGCACGCTGATGAGGAAAACTGAGAATCTTTAGCACTCAAAGGTACTACTTGTTTACTTTGGTGGCTCCTTGGTGATTGTTTGTTTCACCTTTTATTAACCTGCAAAGGGATTAGTCCTCTTAAACTAAAGAGGAGAGATCAGCGCACAACCCACTGCCCCAGAGATAAGGTCACAAAGAGGGGACGTGTCCCGACCACAACCTCAGAGAAGAAATAGAAGTCTGAAGGCGTTTACACTAGGCTGCCATTGCTCTTTACTAGCCTTACTGTGATTTACCGTATTAGTTCAACTGCTGACACCTTTATGTCCCTCCCTCCTATCCCAGCAGGCCACAGAGACACAGTCCATGATAGATGCTGGTGAACTTTTCCTCTGATCACCTTCTGAAGAACTTTCCCATAATCTATTGTTTTCTATCACAGTGGAAAACAAAACAAGGTTTTTTTTTGACTTTCAGTTACCAGCTATTTTGCCCTAACTTTAAAGCAATGTACTGAATTTATTACATCAGTGTGAAAGACATTTTAAACTCTTGTCTCTTTATCCTACTCCCTGAACTTAACATGGTCCAGAGTAAATCAATGTAATTGCTGCTAGACCTACATTGTTGCAGGAATGTTTTATATTCCATGTTGTCAGTTATTTAGAACAGTTAATTGAAATTGCTAACATAAAAAGAGGAAGGCTACAGTTAAGAAATTAACTTTTTTTTTCCCTTTTTTTTTTTTTGTGCCTGTGGCTACTGTATGAATTATATAAAGAGTTAACATCTTTAATGTATAGACCAAAAGTGTCTGGCATATCTAAAAGGAAAAATACATTTGTGGACTCAAGGCAAGTATTTTCTTTAAATGACCACATAAAAATATAAGAACTCATTCTGTATTAAGAGAAGCAGCTGACCTAACGTTGTTCTCCATAACTCACATATACTCACCAAAATGTTGCATTGCATCTAAATAAATAAATGCCATGGGCTGCACCTGGTTTTGTCTCATCAAGATTCAGCACCATTATTACAGCATGAAGGAAAAAAGACAGTCACAGCAATGTTAAGAAGAGGCATATTGAAGAGAGTGCACTTGGAAGAGAAAAGGATGAAACTGTGCTGCAAACTTTGTCCTGCAAGTATTCTTCTCTTAGTACACCCTCAGCTAACATCCTTGCAGAAAGAGTGAGCAGGCATGCATCTACAAGCAAGCTTGTCCAGCAGTCAGAAGCATCAGTATGTGTGTAATGGGGAGCTAAGCAGTGACTCAATTAGGAAGGAGATATCTGGGGAAGACTGAACCAGTAATGGCTTGATTGAAGCACTGATCAGCTTCTTCTTTTAAACAGAGAACTCTGTTTACTGAGGTTTGTGAACAAAATATTCCCAGATATGCTTTCACTGTCTTCCCCAAGGCTCTCTTCCCTCTCTGGGTTGTGATAATACAGCAGTGTATTAATCAGTGCAATGATCTGTGATGCCACACTTTCACCATCAGGCTATCTTTCACATCAAAACATCCTACTCTGTAGTTTGGGCAGAATGCAACATTTCACCTCATCTTCTACAAAACTCATCAGATGTCACAGCTGGCCTTACTAAGCCATAAACCTCCATTGAACATGCCAGACTGCCACCAAGTGTTCTAGCTTTGCCCTCTGGGTGGCAAAAGAAGTGCCGCTGCTGTAGTCTAGTCACTGGGAGATGTTTCCCAGCCAACCTTCTGTGCTAAAAGAGAGCTCTAAATACCTCTTTTGAAGAACTTGTGTTTAATACAGCTCAGCCAGCCAAGCAACCAAGCAGCTGTGCAGTACTGGAAGGTTTCTTATCCTCATGTCCTGCCACACAGGGCCAGCAGTCCTGTTTCAAGAATGATGGAATCTCACACTGTGCATAGAGGTTTGTTCCTTACCCTCTGAAAGAGGCCAGCAGGATTGTAAACAGAACTCTTACAGGAAAAAATAGTAGGCTAAATTCCCAGGATGGCAGCTTTGGCAAAGATCCTTAGAAGGTGACTATTAAATTACAGTTGATAGATACACTAGTAAGGTGGTCCAAAACCTTTCCACTTTACAACTATCACAACTGAACTGGCTTACCATGATGGAGAATTAAAAAATGGTTTATCTGAATTATTTTTATAATTACTTCCTTATAGTTAACATTGCTGTAGAGAAACGTTTGGCCTAAGGTATCTTAACAAATTGTCTTTGTCTTGCTATGCTTTCTTCATGTAGTGAACTTCATGCTTCTCAAAGTCCTGTGTCTGTGCTCTGTTATATCTGACTGGCTATGGTTTTGGAACAGTTGTTTTCAGTAGAATTGGCAGAAATACAATAGTGCTATAACAAACCAGTCTTGTATTCCTGAATTCCTTAAAAATGACTGCTTGCTTTACCTGATAGCATCAAGTCTGCAGTCAGTTTAGGCATATATATATTTACTCATGTTATACAAATGTATATAGTTATACATTTAGATATATAAAGTCAGGTAGAAATATATAAAATGTTTTTTTATCTTCACATACCTATGTTAGGCAAAGAAATACAGATACACAATGGAATTAAGTTTGACCTCTGAGGTAGACTGTGTCCCCCTCCTGCTTACTACTTCTTGTTTGCGTGTTTCCCCCAAAGGCTGCCGGAAGTACAAAGATTTCAGAAGAAGCTTCTGGCCCAGATGTACTGGCCTTGCAGCCCAAGCATAAAAAGGGCAGGAGCAGGGTCAGGCTACCAGCTTGGGTCAAGGTTAGTGCAGCTGCCCTCCTGCCTAATCAATTTCATTGGACAGAGAGGACATAGGTATGCTAAGGAAACAATGCGGAGAGACCCAGTCTTTTGCGTGCTGTGCCATCTCCCTGTCAGCTTCTTCCTTTTCCATCTTCTTATGACCTCTTGCGTGTCCCTTGTACACTGGGGCTTTCTTTTTCTCCTGCTGATCCCTCTATAGAGGGCAAATTTGGTTTCGTATCTTCTCATGCTTCTTGTATCAGACTTTCCTACTGGCAAGCTTTCTCTTTCCCCTCATCTCCCATAGGAATAGTCGGAGTGACCCCACATCTCCACCTCTTTCAGTAGGGTCCCATAATCCCCATCTGAATTCCCTTCCCCACTCTCCTACCCTAGTGAAGGCAGTCTCCCCAGTCTTTATTTGTCTGGGAAATAGCTCATTTAACTGGGACAGGGAGGACGGGCAGAGATGAGAAAGAGCCATTGTTATGCTGAAAGCAGTTAATGGGTGCCACCAGACACTTGCGTGATCTACAGACTGTAGCTGAAGTCCCTTAAGCTCTGCTGGTGCTGCCTAGGGCACAGGGATTTCCCACCTGTCCCTTCCCAGTTCCCTGATTTTCCTCCAGCTGAAGAAAGGTCTGACGCTGACTCGCATCATTCCTTGACATTTCCTGGTGGATTTGATGGGGTAGTCAAAACACACCATACTACAGAGAAAGAAGCACTGTCGAGTTGAAAAAAAAAAAAAGGACTTATGACAAGTTTTTAAAGGTCTGAGACTCTGGAGAGGGATTTGGAGAGCTGGACAGGACTTCTCCTGAGTGGGAAGGACTTACAACTGAAGCTGCAGACAGGGTTCCATGTCTTCTTGGAGTTACCTGCGTGCTGGATGGCTGTGTGGAGTGTGGAATTTGGTGTTTAAACATGCCATGAGAAAAAACAAGACAAACCAAACCAGCAAACAAAACAAAACCCCATCACAATATAAAACTCATGCTCTTCCAGGAGTAAATGTCTAATTTTTACGAGTAGAGGCTGGGCTTTCAGCAGATGTGTCAGTCAGCTGCATGTTTTAACTGTCCCTGTTTGATTAAGGGAGTCTTCCTTTGTGTTTCTGTAGAAATTTGCCTTAACTCTCAGTCGGGCTGGAGCTTTTACAGTTAATCTGCAAAACCAATGTCAAACAATTTAAAAGCCCAAATAACTCGGATTTTGCACTAAAAATGACTCGCTGTCATATTTCTTCTACTTGTCGGGGGGGCTGCCTGTTGGAAGTAATGTGGATTGTTGCTCATTTTTCAGTTCTGCTGTCCTTAAGTCATGGGAAATTACTTAATTTTCCACCCTTTCACACGACCTTGTTATCCCTCTACCTCAGTCTTTGTCTGGATCACAAGTGCTGATTTCAGTGTTCAATGCTTCATAAGCAGTAAGTCAGAATTTTCATGGTGACAAATAAAATGGAAGATGAGTATGATTTTGCTGGTCAGGAATCGAGTGTTAAAGATTCTTTGAAACAAATTCATGTGTCTGTTGGGATGTCTGTAAATATGCTGTAAGGAATCACTAGTGACCTCTAAGGGGAAGCTAACGTGTCAGAGATAGCTTACAGGTACACCTTCTAGACGGGTATAGAAGATGTCTGTTTTCATACTCCCTGAGAGGTATAAAGAAGGTACATGAAATAAATCTTGTAAGAATCAGGATGGTTGGTGTATGGTGTCACTCACCTGTAAGTCACATCCAGCTCAACTAAACAGTGGCTGAAGTTGTTAATATACCATTGCCCTTTAGTGGTCTATGAAAATGAACTTTTGATCCCAGTCCTGTTTTAAGTAAACAGATGACCCCGTCAAGCAACACCATCCCATTTGGGAGCTCAGCAGAGGCTAAAGCTAGCAGTAAAAGATCTGCCATTCACAGACACTGCTAGTCAGCTGTGAACTTTTGTCCAAGAGGTGGTGGTGGTGAAAGGACACAGGAGGAAGCAGGAGTGACTCTTGCACCTTACCAATTTCTGGTAGATTTTTTTTTTTAAACTCTCATTCTTTCCCTCACAAGAAATTTTGGAAATGAAGAATATTATCCATGATCAAATTCAAAAGGTAGAAAAGGTTACTAACCCTGTCCGTCTCTCCTAGAGGCTGCCTGTGCACTGGCAGAAGAGAGTTCACATATGGTTCAACTGTCCTCTTACTCTGCTGAGAGGGCCGTAGTGACAGTCCCACACTGCTGCTTTTAGTGTGAGTGATGCTGAAGAATGACAGCACACATGTGAGCTTTGGCCTTGTTGATCTGAACTCACGATAAAGTGAGTAACTGTTTCTACCAGAACTAGCAAGCAAAATTACCTCTTTCCCATTTCAGTGCTAGAAACCAAAGATGTACTGCAACATGCTGCACTTTAGGGATACCATGGGCCACTTCAAGCTTGATCTTAAAAATGTCTTTTCGTTAACAAGGTCTATCATTTTTATTCTTATTTTTTCTCTATTACAGCCTTCTTTGCTAAGCTCAAGTCATTAGTTTAAAGTTAAGGACTGCCTTATGCCATAAAGCTGGATAACCTTTTGTTGGAGGGAGCTGCATGGCCTTTCACCTTCCAGCTTTACAAGCAAAGCCAAACTTCTGGGCAATCACTGTGCAAAATGCTTTTTCTCCCTCCCCCTCTTCCAGTGATGGCTGCAAACAAAGGTCTTTAGGGCTGGCCACTCCAGACTTCAGGACTTTTAACGGTCTTTACTTGCCTGGAGATCAAAGGTTTCTCCTTAAAGAGTTTATCACTCAGACAAATACTCTGCAGTTAGCATTTCAAACTGGGTTTACAAGTCAAATAATTTAGCAATTTCTTCTAACCATGTGGCCTTATGCAGAGGCTGCTGGATGCCAATTATAGCACCACTTTGACATGGAGTGCAGCACTAACTATTGACAAATGTGTGTGCCCTTTTCACCATTCTTTACTGCAGAGAAGGGAGGTTTCCACACATTCTGAGCTGGTCCCAGACTACTCAGATTGCTGATTCCTTACTTGTCACTTTCTGTATGTCTCTTCATCTCGTTCTGCCTTCGCAGAGTTTGTTCGTTTGGTGTTTAGTTTTTGGGTTTGTTGGGAGTTTTGCTTGTTTGTTTGTTTCCCTTTGAAAGCATAAAAGCTACAAAGACTATATGCTGAGCATTATTATAATTGGTATACAATGCAGTAATGTGTCTAAAATGATGCTTTAAACATTTTTCAGATGTCTCTGACCATTACCCTTTCTCTGTTCAAAGTTGTTATCACAATGTCCTGTTGCAGGCCAGGCTAGTGCCCAAAATGCTGTTGTAGGCGATCCAGTACGAATATCTCTTTCATGCTAGCTGTTCAAGTCCAGAGATCTGATTACTTTCTGCAGTAGTTTTTATTTTGTCATGTTCTACATATTCTCTCTTGCTGTGCTCTTCACTTTGAGCATCTTCAAGAAATGCACTGAACAATGACACTAGCGACTGTCTCCCACTCATGTAGATCTTCATTTCAATAGGCAGAGAAATGGAGTCATTGACTCCTATAGGGAAAGGGAAAACTTTTTCTTTCTGATAGTCTTTTAGACACATCTTCACCACAAAATTAAAGAGAGAATAAGACACACCTCTGTTTACATATAGTTTATTTTAATTGGAATGTAAAATTATGGTATCAGTATTAACTGTCCATTAAATTGTCAGAAGAATGATAGATGGGATTAATTGAAGGGATAGGCTTACACAGACTACCAGCTTGGAAGCTGTGTAAGAAGTATTACACATGCTTTCTTTCCACTCCATGGAGGGAGGCTCTGCTCAGCTCTAAGGAAGCCCAGGATCTGATTTGGCTGGTAATTGTAGAACAGAAGCATTTTTTGGTAGCAGATAGTGTGTGCTAGTTTGAGGCTAGCTAGAATGTTTTAGTGAGAAGAACTAGATTACAGGCTGTGAAAGGGAAACAATGGTGATGTCTACTTCACTCATAGGCTTGCTGAGAGGTATAAGAGCAAGAATCCAAACATAGATAAGGTAGTTGGGAGTTGCTCTCTGTCTGGGCTGTGGGCTGCATTTCTCTCTAACCTCACCTACTGTCTCTCTGATTAATCCACTTGCTTCCTAACCCCCCTGGCCAACCCTCCATTCTTCCTTGGGCACAAGGCAACATCTGGGGTAAGGTAGAGGGGCGGGAGAAGGTGGAAGGGCAGTTAGGAGCACCTCGTGAGGACTCAGGTTTCTGGCAGGGCTGTTGTGTTTCTGTATTACCTTTTACCTTGTATATTTCTGTATATACTTGTATATACATTGTAAATATCTGCTTGTATATTGTGCTAAGCTGTAAATATAAGCTTCATTCAATTTCCAGAGCTGGCTAAGTCTAATCTGGGTGATTTCTAAAGTGTGTGGGGGCGGGGAACACCCAAACCATCACACAGTGATAATGGGTCAGGTTTTCTCACAGCTCCTGTGTAACCAGTAATATGAGTAGAACCTGGGCAACATTATTAATAATTCTTTAGCAGGCTAATAATTTGCAATTAAAAGTGCAAATGAGGTAGAGGAAAACATCAACATGTCCTGGATAATTGGTGCCATGCATTTTTTCCAGATGAACATTCTGATTGGTATGTACCAGTTATGACATAGATTGATATGTTCAGAATTACGGGTGACTGAGCACTCAGCAGAAGAATTTAGTGTTGATATTAAAGAAATTGTGTGTTCTACCTGCACCTATAGGTATGTGAGAGGCTATTTAAGATTACTTTCCATTTAGAACAGTTTTTTTCTTTGGGGGATATTAGGTACAAGCCACCTCCTCCAGTTTTATATAACCGTGACCTCTGCTTAACATCCTGATACCAGCGTTAAATTCATAGGGAGCATTCTTCATCATCAGACCCTTTCCCTTGCAGAGAGGGTGGTTATTTTCTAGGTTATTTGGAAAGTGTATGGCTTCTGTTCTTCAAATGCCAGATCCTGCACTTGGGCCACAACAACTCCAAGCAACACTGCAGGCTTGGGGAAGTGTGGCAGGAAAGCTGCCTAGCTGAAAGAGATCTGGGGGTTGGAATTAACAAACAACTGAACAAGAGGTGCCCAGGTGGCCAAGAGAGCCAATGGTATCCTGGCCTGCATCAGGAATGGTGTGGCCAGCAGGAGCAGGGAGGTCATTCTGCCCCTGTACTCTGCACTGGTTAGACCGCACCTTGAGTACTGTGTCCATTTCTGGCCCCCCCAGTTTAAGAGGGACATTGAGATGCTTGAACGTGTCCAGAGAAGGGCAACGAGGCTGGTGAGAGGCCTCGAGCACANACTGTGATACTGTGAAGAGCAAGCAGTGTGCCCACGTGGCCGAGAAAGCCAATGGCATCCTGGCTTGTATCAGAAATGCTGCATCCAGCAGGAGTAGGGAGATGATTGTCCCCTTGTACTCGGCTCTGGTGAGGCCACATCTTCAGTATTGTGTTCAGTTTTGGGTACCTCATTATAAGCTGGCCGTGGAAGCCCTGGAGTGAGTGCAGAGGAGGGCAATGAAGGTGAAGGGGCTGGAGATCTTATGAAGAGTGACTGAAGGAGCTGCAGCCATTTAGTCTGAAAAGCAGAGGCTGAGGGGAGACCTCATCACTGTCTACAGTTACCTGAAAGGATGTTGTGGAGAGGCTGCTGGTGGTCTCTTCTCACAGGTACATGTGGTAGAACAAGAGGGAATGGCCTAGTGTATCAGACTAAAACCATCTAGAAGTCCTCCACCTGTTCCACCCTCAGCAGGCCTGAGAGTAGGCCATAACTACGCCCCTCTCCTCCATCTTAGGCCTACAAGGCCTCAGCAGGCTGCATGACACCTCTCAAAATTCCCTGCCAGCTAGAAGCCATCTACCACACACAAACCATGAGATCAGAAGGGATGTGCACTCTTCCCGGAGAGAGACAAGTGTAGGGAAGAGAAGGGAAGAGAGAGATATTGGCAAGGCACTGGTTTATAAGCTGTGATACCAAAAAACAGAATAGAACAACAATATTACAATATCCTGGGATGACTAAGTCCATCCCCTGGTATGGGTCTTGGTCTCTGTAGTTTTTTTTAAGGGAACCTGGTACCCCTTCAAAATACCACAACCATGCAGAAGACTTTTCCAGAACAAGCTAAGGAGGTAACTGTGTTACTTCAGTAGCAGGGAAATTAACTTCTAGGGGAGTTTCACACCCAATGTACTTTCAGGATCACCTTCTGGAGACCACAATGAAATAAAAGGTTTGTTTAGTTCTATTCAGAGAAACTGGCATCCAGTTGTTCCTCAAGGATTCAGAAATTAAACAGGTAACATTCAGGTGAAGGCACTAACAGCCACTGTGTTCACACCATCTAACAGGGTACAGCTGAAAGCTGCAGTACCTTACCCAACTACCTTTGTGAAAAACACTGGAAAACCAGAAATGTTAAGAACTCTAGATCTTGATATAATCAGGTACAGACTCAATTACCAGAAAGATAAAGGATGTATCTTGGTATACAGAAGACTATGGAAGAAAACTTTGATCTCTTATAGGTTGCAGCGAATCCTAACTGGACTCTTGTCAGTATTTGTAGGCCACTGCACTATTTTCACCTTTTTGCTGAATTGTGCCCAACTCTTTCAAAACAACAAAACTAAACACTCTCTGTTACGTATTTTATTTTAAATGAACTATATGATCATAAATTTCTAAAGCAATCAAATCAAGTTAATTCATAACTGATAACAATATGATGTCAAGATGGCATTGTCTAACACAGTGACTATGTAATGTTACAGTGAGGTATAATGTGGGAGACACCTCATGTGAATTGATAGCAGAACCTCACTTGAATATGAAGCATCAGGCTGTATCTAGCTGAAATTTCTTTCAGGACTTCTCTAGCAATCCAGTCTTGAATGAGGAGTCCCATAGAGATACCATCTTTGTTTATTTTGTTACTATTTAAGATTTTGTTATAGTGTCTATGAATCTGAAGCATGGACTAGGAGTCTAAAAGTGTATTTTGTGTCCTATCTCTGTGCCAAATTATCTACAGATCTTGAGGACCTTAGATACATTATTTTTTCTACTAGATATGCTCAGGGTATCACCCAAAAGAGGGAAAATAACAATGGCGTCTCATTTTCATCCTAACTGCCTTCTAATGAAAGTTGCCATCCAAGTCTTTGCAAATGTAGGTTATACCTTGGCTGGCTGACATGCTTCCTTCCCCTCGGTAGAAAAGCATTGTTAACCACAGAGCCTCTGGCAGCACTGGTGGGGCACTCAACTCTTGGGGAGAATCTTGGCTTTGCCTGGAGCAATCATGCCAAAGCAAGATTGTATGTATTCACTGGTCTGGTCCGGAAGCAGGAGTCTAACAAGGGAATTGGGGTGCATGTCTGAAAGTGAGGAATACCTTTTGCAAAGTTGTACATCTTTTGAAGGAGGCTTGATTAGGCTGGGATGAGTTTGATATTATCATTTTGGTTTCCATGATGGTGAGATGGCTAGAAGACTCTGGAGTTGGTGTGTTCAGTTCCATCTGCTTTTTACATTTCTTGACCTTGACACTGTATAACAAACACCTAACCTTTCTAATGATGAGTGAGTTTGATTCTAAGAGAATACTTCAAAGCATGAAAGTTAAGTTCCTAGGGACCCTAATTGCTACAGCTCAGATCTTACCCTCTGTAATTTAGTTCAATTGTTTCCTATGATGACAGTATAGACCAATGCACTTGGGAATGTATTTGCTCCTTGTGGTTCTGGGAGAAGTAGTTCAAACTGATAAGAGTAAAGGAAGAAAAAGCAACAGTGGCTTACTGAAGAAAGCCTCAGATTTCCTAATGGGATATCAATATTTCACTGCCTGATTGTGCACATTGTCCACTTTATTATCTTAGAATCATAGAATCAGTCAGGGTTGGAAGGGACCGCAAGGATCATCTAGTTCCAACACCTCTGCCATGGGCAGGGACATCCTACCCTAGATCAGACTAGCCAGAGCCTCACCCAGCCTGGCCTTAAACACCTCCAGGCATGGGGCCTCAACCACCTCCATGGGCAACCCATTTCAGCCTCTCACCACTCTCATGCTGGACAACTTCTCCCTCACCTCCAGGCTGAACCTACCCACCTCTAGCTTTGCTCCATTCCCCCTAGTCCTTCCCTAGATTTTTTTGTAGGCTCCCTTCAGATACTGGAAGGCCACAATGAGGTCACTTCAGAGCCTCCTCTTCTCCAGACTGAACAGCCCCAACTCTTTCAGTCTGTCCTCATAGCAGAGGTGCTCCAGCCCTCTGATCATTCCAGTGGCCCTTCTCTGGACACGCTCCAGCATCTCCACATCCCTCTTGTAATAAGGGTCCAGAACTGGATGCAGTACTCCAGGTGGAGCCTCACCAGAGTGGAGTAGAGGGGGAGAATCACCTCCCTTGACCTGCTGGCCACACTTCTCTGGATGCAGCCCAGGCTCTGGTTGGCTCTCTGGGCTGCAAGTGCACACTGCTGGCTCACGTTGAGCTTCTTGTCCACCAGCACCTCTAAGTCCCTCTCCTCAGGGCTGTCCTCCAGCCACTCACTGCCCAGCCTGGATTTGTGCTTGGGATTTCCTCCATCCAGATGCAGGACATTGCACTTGGTCTTGCTGAACCTCATGAGGTTGGCTTGTGCCCACCTCTCCAGCCTGTCCAGGTCCCTCTGGATGGCATCCCTTCCCTCCAGTGTGTTTGCTGCACCACACAGCTTGGTGTCCCCTCCAGTGTGTTTGCTGCACCGCACAGCTTGGTGTCATCAGCAAACTTGCTGAGGGTGCGCTCAATGCCTCTGTCCATATCATAGAATCATAGAATCATAGAATGGTTTAGGTTGGAAGGGACCTCAAGGATCATCCAGCTCCAACCCCCTGCCACAGGCAGGGACCCCTCCCACTAGAGCAGCTCGCCCAAGGCCTCATCCAGCCTGACTGACAATCACTGACAAAGGCCTCATCCAGCCTGACTGATATCACTGACAAAGATGTTGAACAAGACTGGTCCCAGGACTGATCCATGAGAGACTCCACTTGTTACTCATGTCCACTTGCACATGGACCTGTTGACAGACACTCTTTGGGTGCAGCCATCAAGCCAGTTCTTTATCCCTCTAGTGGTCCACCCATCAACTCCATGTTTCACCAAATTGGAGACCAGGACGTGGTGCGGGACAGTGTCAAAGGCCTTGCTCAGGTCCAGGTAAATGACATCAATTGCTCTCCCCTCATCTATTAATGTTGTGACCTGTTCATATAAGGCCACCAGGTTTGTCAGGCAGGATTTCCCCTTGGTGAAGCCATGCTGATTGGACCCAACCACATCTTCACTATTCTCCTGTTTCAGTAGTGCCTCCAGGAATATCTGCTCCATGATCTTACTGAGCACAGAGGTGAGACTGACTGGCCTGCAGTTCCATGGCTCCTCCTTCCTACTCTTTTTGAAAATGGGAGTTATATTTCCCTTTCTCCAGTCAGTAGGGACTGAACCAGACTGCCAGGACTTTTCAAATAGAATAGAGAGGGGTTTAGCAACCTCATTTACCAGTTCTCTCAGTACCTGTGGGTGTATCCCATTGGGTCCCATGGACTTGACCTCTTGCAGGTTCTTCAGGGGATCAGGACCCTGATGTTCACTTATGAAGGGCAGTTCTTCCTTCCAGTCCCTGCCATTATCTTCCATGACTCCAGGAGTGTGGCTGGAGGCCTTTGCAGTGAAGACTGAAGTAAAGAAGTTGTTGAGAACCTCAGCTTTTTCCATGTCACTTGTGACCATTTCACCTGTTTCTTTTCTGAGGGGGCCCACACACCTTCCCTAGTCTTCTTTAACCATCAATATACCTGTAGAAATTCATGGTGTTCCCTTTGACCTCCCTGGCTGGATTCAATTTAAAACGGGCCTTGGCTTTCCTAACCAGATCTCTAGCTGCTGAGGCAGCTTCCTTATATACCCTTGTTCTAGCTGTCTTTTCTTCCACTCCTTGTAGAGCTTCTCTTTGTATGACAGCACGTCCAGGAGCTCCTTGCTCAGCCAGACGGGCCTCCTAGAATTCTTCCCTGCTACCAGGGGGTAGCAGCAGGAAAGAGGAACTGAATAAAAGATCATTATAAATCTAAACCTTTCTGAGTGATTTATCAAGTAGTAGGAGAGTTTGGAATATGGGGGTTAAATCTGGTAAACAGCTGTGATATGGACTGAATCAATGTAAAATATAAATTCCTTGTTCTCTCATACCCTGTTTGATTTGTTCATGTTATTTCAATGTAGAAAAAGGAGATCCAGTTTTGCATTCCTTACTCAAATGCACAATTAATGTGAAAGAATCACCTTGTCTGAAAAGGACTTGTGATAGGTCTGAGTCAAACCAGCAGGACTGGGCAGTAAGTCATACACTACAGACTAATTACTCCTTAGCATAATATCCTGAACCACAAAAACTAGAAACTTAAGATATCCACACTGACTGTAAAAAGATCTTTCTACACTTCACCACATCCTTAGGTATGTTTTCTTTTTGGAAATAATGATATACTGAACTTTCAATATAAGCAGGTCAACATTTTGTGTAACATATTCCTACCATTATTATTGCTTGGTGAAGTAGTTCTTGCCAAGTTTCAGTATTGCTGATGCAAGTGGTGGGAGGAAATGGGGAGAGAAAGAACTGTTGTTTCTAGATTTTATTTTTGAGAGAAACTGTACTGATATGCCAATACCTTGCAGGTGGTATTTTACAGATAACTTTATTTCAGCAACAATGTGGTAATTTTTGATGTTGGAGCTAGTATGCAGTAATATAATCTCTCACAGGGCTGGACTAGAAAAGACCTTCTTTGACATTCCTATTGCAGGTAAAAAATACCTGATTACAAAACTCATTCTTATACTCAACCTTAAAAGCAGGTATGATTTTTTTTCTTCCACTATTCTTAATGGAAAGGTCTTGTTGAGCTTTTCTAATAGTTAAAACTTCCTTCAAAAAACAGGGGAAAAACCCTCAAAAACTTACTTGGAGATAGATTATATCTATTTATTCTTGTGTTAATTCAGTTTAAAAATTAAGTAAGACTTTTCCCATTTTGAGTACTTGTTTTTCTCTTTTATTCATAAAGAGCCACCTTAGCAGACTTCTCTCCATTGTACCACATGACACTTTTCCTTCTCTTTTCCAGGATCCTGTCAGTACAGCAAGTCTCCTCAGTCCTTCAATTTTGAACAAAGATTGATTTAAAATATGGGCTATTGTGAGGCAGTATTCCAGATGAGGCTTAAGCAACACTTTCTCAGTGTTGTGGATATTTGACTGTTCCAGTGGAATTGGCTAGCCTTATGTATTCCACTATCACTTTTGGCATTTCACAGCCATATCATGCTGGCAACTCTGGTTTTCTATGGTCAAGTAATATCTCTTGATTGTGGGCATTTTTTTATTCCTTCTGATGTTTCCAGATGATGAGACCCTTAGCCTAATTTAAATTCTTCTTATTAGTCACTAAATATATACTTGTACTTTTCATCCCACTTTACCACTGTTGCCTTCAAGAGCATTTGTTTCTCTTGTGGGCCATTCTAGTCATTTTCTTCTGAACACCACCACCTTCTCTAGCTTTGTGTCATCTTATGAAACAAAATGTCCACAAAACTGATAACTGAGAAATTATACAGTACTAAGTTCTCTTCTAACCACTTGTGACTTCCTTTCAGCATCTCTCCCCTTGCAAAATGCCCACCAACTACACAATTCTCTCAGCTCGTACCTTCCCTGCCTTAACAAACATCCATTTATGAAGCACAGCATTGAGCACTCTGATGATGGCCTTTTCTGTGCTCAGAAACTTGTCTGTTTTCTCAAAACAAACCATCATAAAATGTCTCGCTCACTCTGATACATTCACTATGAATTCTCACTTGTAGGGCCAAGCTTCATATACAAGGTCTGTGCAATTTCCTATGAAACAGTCCTTAACTTGTCAGGGGGAAAAAAAAAAGGTGTATGCATTTCTAATATAGGTGATTGTATTGTTAACAGACACAACTTTGTGATGCATCAGTGCAATATTCAATAGCTAACTCCCTCCCCCACCCCTTAACAGTGGGAAGGACAGAATGCAGTAGCAGAATAATTTTATATAAATGCTTATCCAACTTGCTTTTTCTGTCTGTTGGTTTCTCAACTCAGAATCAAAATGATGAAGTTCTTTCAAAGATGATGAAAAAAAAATCTCATTACTACAGTTGTACAAAATACTATCTTTTTTTTGTTGACTGGTTAAATCTTTGTGATAAGGACTCAACATAGTAGATCATTCCTAATATAAAAACATGCTTCAATAAATATTAATGTTCTCCTAGTAGCATAGATACTATGTATATACTAATGCCTTCATGTATACCTTAATGCCTTAATTTCTTGACTGTTTCATGACTTCATGTTCCTCTGAGGTCTTGATATTTGTGAAGCATAACAGAATTGAAAAAAAGAAACACACAACTTGGTGCCATGGTCTAGCCTTGAGCTCTGTGGTAAAGGGTTGGACTTGATGATCTGTGAGGTCTCTTCCAACCTTGGTGATACTGTGATACTGTGAAAAAACCCCACAAAGGACAGATTTTCTCCTTTTCTGCTGTGGACAACATCAAGCAGATACAATTACCTATACAAAACTATCTGTATGCTACTGAAAAAAAAATAGAATTGAAATGTAGGGAAGCTTGGAACAGTTTTTAAACTTGGGACTGTATTGTAAAATACCTTCAGTAATTTGCATATTAGCTATTCTTTTAATAGTGAAAAAGGTTTGTAATTCTTCAGATACAGATTCTTAGCATTTGTTTGTTCCTATGCATTTTCCAGTAAATGACTTGTCATTAATAATTTTCTGGAAAAAAGAGCAAGTGTGTGGTTTTGACTCATTTGGTTAGATGATAACTGCAGCTTGCTAGGCAGAAAACTCTTTTCTTTAAAAAATGTGAAGAAGTTATGGTAAATAATTTGTCCTCCCCAAAGGAGAAATAGCTGCCTTTTTATAACTTCTGAAATTCAGCTAAAAAATATAAAAAGGTAAACATTTCTACAGATTACTTTAGACTTAGACACCTGGTTTTGAACCACAGAACCACCTGTGCTGTGTTGAACATGAGAGGAAGGAAGTACAGTACACAGGGTAAAAAGTACAGGGTGAGGCAGTGTGATGTATCTCTTAGGTCAAACAAGGGGTTGCTTGTAAATGACCCTTCTGAGGCAGACGTATGACTTCCCAAGACTGGAGCATTCTACAAAGGGATGCATAAATAGCAGTTGTTCACAGCAAGGGTTATACTATATGGCTATTAGAGTGAATAGAAGCAACTCACTTCTTGCCAATGACAGGAAATAAGGTCAAGCAAAGATAACAGGTCTTTGAATTAGAGGTTTTCAAAATATTAGTCTTACGCTTTCAGTATGGAGTTGAATAAGTGGTTCTCTTTAAAATGTCCTACTTTTAAAACTCAGGGGCATTTGAATCCAAGCATATGAAACAGCATTCATTGGGTTTTATACCTGCCCTACTCAGCTTCACTTACTCCAGAAGGCAGTACAATTCATAACAGAGCCACTCTGAATGTAAATGATTTTAAAAGTGCAACTGAGGGCTTTTGGGGATGTTTCATTTAATCTGAATGTTCCCTTGAGAAAGAAAGGGGAAGAAGTTACAGTGCTGTAACAGCATTGCTAAACATCTGACTTACTTGAGAAAAGAGCTTTTTGTATAGCAGTATCTTGTTTACTGCTAATCCATAGTCCTGTGGTGCAGGAATAGTTCTCCTTCTCCATAATCCTCTAATGCATTAAATACATAATCCATTTCCAGCAAGACTAAAGTTTCAGCCTACTTCTTTGGTATTTGATAAAAGAATATAGATATTTTCTTGTTAATGTTGCCAAATGTGCCTCATAAGTCATCATATAAAACCAGTCATTACCATGTTTTATAAGAGAAGCATTTAATACAAAAATTTGTTAGGGAAACAAGTTTACAGCGATTCCTAGAAGTTCAGTCTGAATTACAGGCCTCTTAGCTCATCTCTGAAATTCTTACAAGGTAGTTTTTGCTCTCAGTCATTTGAAGTAAAGCAATTGAATTTGTGGCAGGTATTTGAAATTAAATTACAGGCATAGGCTTGGGATAATTTAAACTCTTATATATACATACAACGTTCAGTAATCACACAATAAGTGAACCTACATAAATTTGTTGCATAATGGGGTGAATTCAATAAAGTGAACTCAAAATTAGTGGAGCTGTTAGTTACAGTGAGGATGTGTGCAAAGCATGAAAAAAATGAAGCATAGTTTTTTTTGTACCCCCACCTAGTAAACTAGCACATTCCATTAGCTTTGTATTAGTAGTTTATGTAAAATTCAGAAATGAAAACAAATGGTCAAATGCCCAATTATTTCTTAAACCAGATACACAGCTGTAGTAGTTTCTGTCTTTACTGTGTATGCAGTTCATATGCTTACTAGGTGCACAATTTGATTTTATACATATATTGTTCTTTCAATAAAATACAACTCACTGCTGGCTGAACAATTTCTGACTGGTTAGTAGCACAGACAGACTACATGTTTTGTTCCAGGTTTTGTGTATGCATTTGTGTTTCAAGTCAAAGATATAAAGAACAATTTTTTTTAGAAGACAATAGTAAGTCTCATCTTTCATTTAGCAAGAAAGGGCAAAAACTCTTGACGGTCATTAACATGTGTTAGGTGAGCTATTAAAAGAGATTAAACATCCTTTCATATTATCCCTTAATCATAGGCAATTTCCTTGATGCAGGAGTTTCATACCTTTTATAGGGATGTCAAAATGCCCCATCTAAGTAGATCAGCTGCAAGACAAGGGAAGAAAAAAGTTCACACATTTGTGTTCCTTTTGTAACGCTGCAGCTCCTTCTTTAATACTACAGAAAGCATATTTCCACTTTTGGTTTTACATTTAAGTGAAAAATGCTTCTCCTTTTATATTTTGTGCTTTGTTCTGTAATACATTGCAGGTGATGTTATCTAGATGATGTATAAAAATTGTTATTACCTGAGCAAAGTATTTGTTTCTGGCAAAAACACACTCTTTATGCAGAAGATACAGAACTATTAAAATGCATTTATTAAAAATTAAAATTATAGGTCCATTTCACACCTATACAACATATTCTTCAGTTTACATAGTGACCTATAATCTATAATGAGATCTGTAATAAGGAACAAATGCTAGAAATAATAAGTCCAGCTGCATTTTAAAGGTTGTTCCTTTGAAACTGCAAGATAAAGTTACATTATTATAAAAATGTTTTCTTCACTACCAGATATCTCTTAAAATGGGAAATGAAAGAAGGCCTCATCATCTATATGACATCAAAAATGTAAATCAAATCTGAATTGTAGACTGACTATATGATAAGGGAAAGGCTGTCTTCCTAAAGCATAGATACTATTCCAAGGTCATAGATATGACTGCTTCATCTGCTTGCTGTAAAATTCCTTCCAGCTATTTTTTTACATATTCCAGCTCATAGCTTAAGGGTCATCTTTGTTTTTTTCTGTACTCTTAATTTTAGCCATATTAGTGGCATCATGCTTATTAAAGACTACAGAAAGCCAATAGTGTCTTTAATGTGGTCTTCTAAGCAGCATAGCAGAAAAAATTGCTTCTCATTTGTTTCCAGCAATGAGCAGTTCATTCATAAGATAAAAGGAGAAAGGTTGCTGCTAATCAGAAATCCAAGAAATCCAAGAGAAAGAGAAANGGTCAATTTCCTTCTGCAATTCAACATTTTACTTTCTCCACCAAAGTTAGTCCTTGTCTATTTTTGTGTTATTTTGAATGCTGTAACAATGCTTTCTTTCCCTTTCTTTCACTCTCCTGGATTTAATTTTGCTAATTTTGAATAAAGGATTTCTTGAGCCTTTCTTTAAATGGTGTGCAGAGTAGCATCAGCTTGACAATATGAGCTAGTTCTTTGTGGTTTTAAATATATATGAAAGACGATCTAGTTCACATTAGTCTTTTCTTCCACTCTTCATTAACTTTAATAGTTGCGTATTTCCACCATATATTCGGGGAGCTCCCTAAGGCACACCTCTGAGTGGTATTTGGTTTTCCTTCTTCCTCAGGTCTTTAATTTTTAAAATATTTAAGAAATGGTTTCATATTTCCTTCTATTTGCTCTCTTGAGGTACTCTTTATACTTCGGAAGATTTTACCCAGAGTTCACTGATTCTATTAACTCTGTTATTCATGTCATCTGGCACAAAGGATGTTAGACAACAACTAGGAAGTCAACAATTTTGTTAACTTCCTAACATTAAACTTTTTTAGACTCAAGAGGTTTGCAGCTTCTTTACTTTTGCCATCTGTACCTGGAGACGATGGACTAATTCAGTGAGCATGACTGTGCTTCTGTGCCATGACTATGCAGAGATAAATAATTCTTCTGCAATTTTCACTAAGTAGTGAGGACATGTGCTGAGGAGTTGAAAACCTGTGTTGAACATGTCATTCACCAGGAGACTGTGGCAGTTACAAACTGAAGCACTCTGATGCATATGGGAAATAGGAATAATAATATTTTATTAAGAAGATCACAAAGAAAACTCATTGGAACTGCAGTATTGAGGTACTACAGTCATAGTGACCACACAGAGGACAGAGCAACTTTAAAATACATCTCAGATGGCGCTGTTCCTAATTTTTAGTACGATTACTTTATGTATTGTTTCTATCTCAATCTTTTAAAGCAAAACTTTTAAAATGACACAGAATCCTACAGTCTGAAATTCCTAAAGGTTTGGATGAAAAATGCTTATGAATTGCTGTATAAATTTGAGTCCTCCTGCTTTGCTGTACTTTCCACCTAAACGGGTGTAGGGTTTTTTTCCTTTTCTTGCTTTACATGTATGGACTTCCTCTGTCTATTGTAGCAACATCCAAACCCATTAATATTGTAAGCGAGGTGCCTGCTGAGTGTTTCCGACACTTACCCTGGGAGGAGCACACATGCTAGTAATGATATCTCCAGCTGCTGCTAAATAAATCATAATGCCATCTTAAAAACATTGACAAAACAGAACCAGATTCCACACTGAAAGCTGGCCAATCTTTCATATAAATGTCTTTCACAGAAATTCCTGGGCACCTGTTATAAGACTTATTCTTCACTTTTAATTAAAAGACATCCATAAGTATTTTTATTAAATGCCTAAGTGCATGTGGTCATCTCTTTTTATCTTATGTTTCTTTTCTGTAGAGTGTAAAATCATCTGCCAAGCACTGTACTCTGTGCAAGGTTTGTAGTTGGGTCATGTTGAAATGGGGGACCTGAGAGATGAAAAATGGATGCACAACTCTGAAATTGTATTTGTATATCCAATATATAAAATGCTGGCATCAAATGCAGGCACTTCTTTTTTGTTTTGTTTTGTTTTGAGCTGTCCTCTAGAAATGAAAATACAATCTTGATATCAGTTCCTGCTGAAGAAGCATGAATATAGTAGAGAAAATGTATCGCACATGTTTTAATAATGAGGAATGAAAACATACAAGGAATAAGGTTTTTAATAGCTTGATGAATCAAGTTCTCAGCTTTGAAGGTTGCTCTCTAATTTTTCTGGTTTCCTGATGAATGGATAGGCTTCTGTATGGTAGGTCTTCTTGTAATTTCTTTGTTCAGTGTGTGATCTTTTCATCTTTATTACCTGTTTTTTGTTTTTCTGGTTAAAAATTTACCACTAGCCTAGAGCATTCCAGCATACTGGTAGCTCTTTAATTGAGAGTTTCTTCAGTACTTTGCTTTCATGAGAACTAAGAAAACCTTTTTAATAATCTTTCTGAAATATGATGGTGGGACAATTTTTCCCTGCGTGAGCTCTGCAGGCCACAGTCTACATTCAACACAGGTTTTCAGGTAGTCAGCTCTTCTGCTCCTGCTATATGCTGTCCTTTGGAACAAGCTTCATAGACTTTATATGCAACAAAATCAGTCCTTATGACAAGGAACATAATGTTCTGTATAGCAGAGGAGGCTGTACATTCAGAGGCAACCAATGCTAATATCAACCTACATTTTCAGTGCATAGGGCTACTGCCATGCTGAATTCTGTGTCATATGAAAGCTATTAAGAGGTGGAAAGAAATTTAGAGAAGCAGTTCAGCACTACTGAATGTTGATCTCTTCCTGTTCCTGAAAGTTGTTGATTCACAGATGTTCAAAAAATTTATCCACCAGGTGCTCCTAAGAAATAGAGGACAATTGATTGGACAATCTATTGAAAATTAGCACCTAACTGTATATATTTTGGTATCAGTCACCAGCCAGTTGTGACTAGTAGGAGCGCTACTGTGAAATCAGTCCAACATATAGTTGGACATGCAGTTGGCAGCCAGTCACTAGTGGTGTGCCCCAGGGATCAGTGCTGGGCCCAGTCCTGTTCAATATCTTTATTGATGATCTGGATGAGGGGATTGAGTCCAGCATCATTAAGTTTG
>WAAF01014692.1:577132-595394 GCA_013400475.1 Tricholaema leucomelas
GCTGTCTACAACTACCTGAGGGGTGGTTGTAGCCAGGTGGGGGTCGGTCTCTTCTGCCAGGCAACCAGCAGCAAGACAAGGGGACACAGTCTCAAGCTGTGCCGAGGGAAGTATAGGCTGGATGTTAGGAGGAAGTTTTTCACAGAGAGAGTGATTTGCCATTGGAATGGGCTGCCCAGGGAGGTGGTAGAGTCACCGTCCCTGGGGGTGTTCAGGAAAAGACTGGATGAGGCACTTGGTGCCATGGTCTAGTTGACTGGATAGGGGTGGGTGCTAGGTTGGACTGGATGATCTTGGAGGTCTCTTCCAACCTGATTTATTCTATTCTATTCTATATAACATCATGGCTATGCACAAGAAATACCACCAAGAATCTTACATCAGAGGTGATGTACCACAGACTTGTCAATTTAAGATCTGTAGAAAACATTGCCAAAGCAGGAGGCCCTGCATGCCTTTTGTTTAACTTGCTCTATTTATTGCCTAACACCTTGAAGAAACTCAAAACACTGCTTATGCAATGAGAATCTCCGAAATTATGCAAAGTTCAATGTTAGCACAGTTTATAGACCACTTCCATGCCCACCGGGCTAGAAAGTCTACCCAAGGGCATAGGAAGGGTGTAGTCTTGTTTGGAATGGCTTAATGTGATGAAGGATGTATCATAACCACTGGAAACCAGAAAGTAATAAAAAATTTTGGGTTAAAGATGGACCTTACAGTTTTTTTCCTCTCATTTAAACATATGCAAAGGAATGACAAGAAGTTGGTTTGGGTTTTCCTGGGGGGGGTGTGTATTTGTTTTTTTGTTTGTTTATTTTATTTTAAAGTTTCTTCCTCTAAGTTTGTACTTTAACTCATTTTGCTTTGTGAATATTGCATGGGTAACCATCCATATCTTAGAAGGATATTCTGTTCATCAGTGTCTTTTCTAACATAAAATTAATCTACAGTTAAAATTTAATGGATAAACTACTGATACTATTAAAACTATTCCCTATAATAAATGAAACGGGGAGTAAAAACTGTCTGGGGTATTGTCATACACAAAGTACGTAAAACATCTCATCTGCTTTCTGGCGTTAACCCAGCTGAGACCTAGCTACCATGTAAAAAACAGATTAAACTAACATCCATCAAGGTGAAAGATAATTATTGCTTGTGTCAGACAACACCTGTTTTTGCAGCATTCCTCAACTGAGTTAAACTAGAGACATGCTGAAGCTTTCCACTGAATTTTACATTTGACAGTTGCCTGAAGCAGTGGTGTCTGTGAAACACCTTCACCTCTTCCTTTGTTTACTTTTTGGGTAGACCAAAAATGTTAAAATACTACAGAGGAAATTTTAAAATTAAGCAGAAAATCCATCAACAAAACATGTAAAGTCAATGGTAGACATTTAATGAATAATTGTTATGATAGTTGATCTTTTGTGAAGTCCATATACAGATCTGCTTGAAACATTAATTTGACAATGAATTCTGCTAATGTTACTCGAGTGAGTAATTTCACTTTGCTGGAAGTTCTCAAGAGTGAAAGTAGTAGTCCATGACATATGGACAATGGAGTCCTGATATCTTTAAGTAACACTGCACAGGTCGTAAGGCAAAAAGTTTATCCTGCTGTGTAAAGTAACCTGCACCATGGACATAAATTTCACAGCAAGTTCCTGCCAAGACAGCTTAGAGCCCATGGATCAAAGTGCATTCTATTACATGCAAAACAATGATATGTGTGCATGCTATCGCTCTCATAGGTCATGTTCCAGAAGGATTTAGAGTTCTTCTGTTTTGTTTAGCCTTCTGGTGAGTTGTAGTTATAAAGTTTGATTTTTATGACTGTTAAGATCAATAGAAGCTTTTTCGAAATAGACCTCTCTTGAAACAGAACTTATTTTTCCTCTATACAGAAAAAAATGTTTAAAAAACCCTCTGTCATCAACTGCTCTGCAAGGTAGAATCTAACCTGATCAAATATAGTACTTAAAGGTCCAAAGTGGAGTTTGTTTACACCAGAAAGGGTCTTGTAATGAACTGAAGTGGGGTTTGGATGATACCTGATGGAAACACCAGGTGGATTATTATGTTAAACAGTAGCCCCTAAATTAATTTGATCAGAGATGTTTCTTAAGAGAAGGAAGTGCAACGTTTGGTAGACTACAAATTGAACATTGAGCCAAGAGGGAAGAGAATTGGGAAGGAGTGCAAGTAATGGAGCACCAATTGTTCCATTAAAAGTAAAACTACCATCACATGGTAAACTATGGTAAACTGTTCAAAAGGTAAAGAAAATTCCTCTGCAAATAACGTGCTTCCAAAGGGAAAAACACAGAGATCCATAGAAGAGAATGAGCTGTTGTCACAGATGTGATGTTTATTGGGGCAATAGATCCAGGGGCAGCACAGCATGCCTCATTGCAAAAGGAGGCAGCAGTTAACAGTGATTGGTACTAGCTGCCTTTAATGACACACAACTTCTAAAGACTGAACACAGATTTGAAAACAAACATGAGTAAATGGAGAGATGTGAAACAGACAAAATGTATATGCCAAAGGTCTTAAAGGAAAGGGTACTCCACAAAGAAGCTAAGACAGTTCATCAGTACAGAAAAAAGATGTAAGAACTTCTGGTAGGAAATCTTTGCTGAATGATCAGAGAGAGAAATGATTTGGGCTACCTCATCTATTAAGAGCTTTATCTAAGAGCATGTCAGGGCAGTATGGTCACACCAAGGGCAATGATGACATCACCCATAAATAGACAGTTTGAAAGGACAGAAATATTACTTTTTCCATCAAAAACTCATTAGGAGGGCAGGTCTTGGTCAGCGGAGTATGTCTTTGAGTCACCATACTTCCAAGAGAATTAAGAGATTGGCAAACAGAACAAAATCAATTGAGAAGACCACAAATTGACTGAAGTCAATGAATATCTCATTAAAACATATAGTAGCCTGTATAAATTCCTGATTTTTTTAAAAATATTGTAACAGCAGGTTTTTTTAAGCAGTATTAAGAGCAGAATCAAGTACTGACAGAGGGAATGTAGTTAGTGACAAAACACGCAAGGCCACTAAAGAAAAAGAATGCTCTGCGAAAGTCATGGTCTTGAAACAGATGACAGAATGACCAAGAAAACAGTTGGTAATACTGTAATGGCATTGCCACATTTATTTCCAGAAATTTCAGAATAGGAGATGGCTAGATGTAATCTCATGGTAGTGTAACCAAAGGCAGGAGTGTGCAAGCAGTAATAGTGTGTCTGTGGAAAGTGTTTTAGAGATGATGCCTCAATAGAGGGTGAGGTCAGTGGAGAAAGCTGTCAATTATTTGAGCTGGAAATCTACATTGCTGGGAGCTGTATTAATAATGCAGCTGGTACTGATTACATAAAAGCAGTAAAGGAAATACCAGAAAGAGAAGATAAAAAAATGTACTTTTGTTTAAATGTATGAAAATACTTCTTTGTAGTTTAGTGACAACTGTGGAATGTCTTTGTGCATTTCTTTACCTCTCTCTTAAGGTACTGTCCTGTGCTTTAGAGTAATGGACTTAAAATATGATACGTCAAAACCTAGAGAAAAGGTGTAATGGAGGATTAGAGAAGTGCCATGAGATCAGTGGGAGGAACCAGATAGTTAACTCCCAAATGATGTTTTTCAGAGTTCTATTTTTCAGACAAATCTGAGTACACACTTAATATACATTCTTTCAAATCCTAGCCATAAACAACATTGTTATGGCTATGAAACGTAATAGTCTTTGCCCTGGAGTTTATAGCCTAGAACTATTTGAAATGCCATCTCTGTATTTCTCCCTGTGTTAACACTTTAACCTCTCAAACTATGTGAAGTGGTTCAAAACTGGTAGAGGAAAATCAAATGCCACAGGCAATGTCCAATCTGAAGAACAAATCATTGCAATTAGTTGCCAAAGAAGAGGTGATCACATCTGGAATCTGGTTCAAGGAACTGGTCCACAGATCATGTGCACTAGCTGAGTCCTATGTGATAAACCCTCAGTCATTTGTCTGCATGACACCATATACTTGAGGTGGTATCAGTGTTGACCATGGCACTGCTTTTATCTTACAGATTTTCCTGATCCACAACCTCCAGGTATATAAACAGCTAAAACTCTTTTTAAGACTCTCACCCACTCATATCTCAGTTTCTAACACATCTTTTTGCCTGTTTTTCATAAATTGAGTTATTCTCTGTTCACTTCTGTTCAGAAAGTGGCCTAAAAATCTTTTCCTAGTCTGTTATTTCACGTGCCTCTCACAATCACTCTGTTCATACTCTAAGCCAGCGTAAGTGATTTGTTTTGTGTTTTAAAGAGTTTTATAGTTTATATGGGCTACCCATTTGGCACCTAAAGACTGACTTCTATTTTTAATCTGCTTAATGATGACAGTGTCTATTTTCCACTTGTTACATTTTCTAAAGTGCATTAGAGTGCTTTCATTCATATATTTAATGGAAGCTCCATTAAGAACTTCTAAGGAAGTGCACCCTATTTATCTTCAGCACTTTTCGATAAAATGCCTACAAAAAATTGCCAACAACAGGTCCTGAGATGCCTGCTCCTCAAGCTGACGAGTTTTGTTCTGGTGTTCTGTTGTAATTTGTTCTCTATTATTGACTAGTAGTGCTCTTTGGGGCAAGGATTTAGGGACGTTTTTCTTGCTTTGCATTTATGCAATACTGCTAGGACCTGCAATGATGACAACAGAAGAACACTTATTGAAACTGTCTAAAGAATCATGTCTTCCAGAGGCCAGTTGTTTACTGCTATCCTGTAGCTTATGGAATAGCTTCACACAACAGCCCATAAATAGAAGACTTAAGTTTTGCATGATCTACCACCTATCTTGAATCACCTTGTAGACTCGACCTTCCTTCAACAGCAAGCAGGGAGATTCTGTGTAATTAAAAGTATCATACCTAAGCACAAGCTTTAAAAAATCTTGTGCATTTTCTGCACAGTGCCAAACAGTATTCCGCAGGTCAGTTTGTACTTTTTGCTTTGCTTCTGCTTACTTGAAAATTAATCAAACTGGCCCCAGACAATTTCAGCAGCACTGCTTGCTTCTAAAACCTTTTCCTCCAAATCACTTAAAAATGCATGTAACAGTGCAGCAGCCTAACAAGACATTTTAGGAGCTGATTTGATTGATGCTTCTGTAACAGGGTAGCAGTACAAGTACTACAACAAATTAGAAAGAAATGGGAGAATAGGGACATATACGGGGTCTATAGAGCAAGGGTCAATTCTATATCTCATAGTGGACTCAGTGTCTTAGCTGGAGAATGGGTTTGACATACTTTTCTGAACTTCCCAGAAGAAAGACTTGAAGAATAAAACACATACTGGTCATCTGCACCTGTCACAGTGAGGGCAGCAGCAGCCTCAGGGAGGTTTACAACAAAATTTTGCCTACCCATTATCAACCAGATGCCAGAGGTAACCTTCTCTCTGGATGACCAAATGGGTGCCAACAGCCGCTCCTCGATTTTAGACAAATTGCAGCCCGCAGCCCTTTCACAAAGGCGCAGGAAGCAGCAAAATCACCCTCGCCTTGTCCAGCTGCAGACTTCACTGGAAAGTAAGGACTGGCGTGGCTTAGCACAGCAGCCAGTGGCTGTTCGTAAGACGAGGGTTAAAACTGTGATGGCATAGTTGCAGGGTGCAAATTGCACCTTGGGACCAGCCTTGATTGGATTTGCGGCTCTTGACAGGGAATGCTTGGGGGTGTGTTCAACATTTGCGGGGTGGGGTGGAGAAATTAAGCTCTACCCCTTGAAAACTGCAGAAGGTTAATTCCTGCATCTAGGGTGTGAATTTAGATACTTCATGAAGAATGTACTGAACTAGTCAATCAACTATTCAGGCGATTGTTTTTCATATCTCTGATAACAATACAAGTATTGACCAGTATAAAATGCTATTGTTTTAGATCAGATCCCTACGTGGAGTTTCATCAGGGTGTTGCCCTTCAGATGGCAAGTCGGAGTCTCACCTCCATCTACTTCATGATTTTAGGACACTGTAGAGCACAGGTGGGTCCTGAACCTAAGTAAAAAAATTAAAATCCGCAGTCGTCACTACCGGGACTTCCCGGCTATAAAGGATGTTTAGATTTAAACTGCAGGTGCCACAACCTCTTCCAGTCAATGCTGCTAACCCATCGCCCGCCCCGAGGGAGTCGGCTGGCTGCCGTATGGCCGGTCTCAGGCAGTCCGGGGAGCGCGACTGTTGCGCTGCACGGCTATCGGGCTTCGCGCAGAGTCGGTAGTAACTAGCGGAACCCCCGGAGCCTCGCCCGGCAGGTTCCCGTGGCGAACCCCGGGACCCTGGTAAGCACTACTCTGGTCCATTTCTGTTCAGCCTTCCCCGGAATGCGGCGGCTTTCGCTGCCCTTCTTCGCAAAAACCCTCCCAGGTTTAGTACCTTTTGCA
Source organism: Tricholaema leucomelas (assembly GCA_013400475.1). Taxonomy (NCBI): domain Eukaryota; kingdom Metazoa; phylum Chordata; class Aves; order Piciformes; family Lybiidae; genus Tricholaema lacrymosa; species Tricholaema leucomelas. Next base: position 583,594 of record WAAF01014692.1, read on the forward strand.
AGGGAAATAAGAACATTGCGGTAAGAAGAACTGCAAGTGCAAGGCTGATGAGTGTGCAGTTGGCTTTGGGTGACAGCTAAAGTTCTTCCTTATCGTTACCAGCATCTGCTAACTGCGTGATTAGGAGAGGAGCAAAAGTCTCAGGGCGTGGCCCCGGAGGGTAGTGCTCGTTTAAGTTGATGTGAAGCAGCCTCTGGTAGTTTACATGCTGATGTCTGCGTTTGCGCACATCCGAGTGAGTAGAAAGGGGCACCTTAGAGTCGCCGACGCGGCCCGGCCGCAGGCTGCGCTGCCCAAGTGGCAGCCGGTGCAGGAATGCCCGGCTTAGCCTGGCTGCTGTGCCCGCGGCCCTCCGGCCTGCCCCGCCGCTGGGTAGCTCGCAGCTCAAGGCCGCGCCTGCGGAGCCAGCCGCTGGCGGGCAGGGGCTCCTTCTGTCCTGTCGTGCTGCCTTTTTTTTTTTTTTTTTTTTTAATGTAGCGAGTTATTTCCTTCTCTCTTTCCCGTAGAACGCTCGCTCTTGGGTGAATAGGAAAAAAGGAGCGGATATCTTCGAAGTAAAACCTGCCAGCAAACGAAGTGGAAACGGTTAGAAATAGAACTATACATAGGCTTTGGTAGGCCTTGGTGTTAGAAGGGTGAATGTGGGTGGTTTGCTTGGAATAGAAAAGTAATACCCAATGTCTTTAAGTTGCTTTAGGAATTTTCTGATTCTCAGATTTGTCTTCCTGTCATAATTGAACTGATTACAAACGTAATTTTATTAGCAAGCTGCATCAGAGGCAATATTAGCTATAATATTGCTAATATTTATTAACAATTACACTGAGCAAGTCGGCTCTGGGTTGCTTTTTTGATTCTTTTGGATGGAAGGAAGTAGTGAGTGATTCCAGTTTTACAGGCTGTGAAATACAGGTTCTTGTGCAGTATGACTGCTCTCACAGGAAATTTACAGGAGACTGAACAGTTGTAGGGGGTTTATCACTCGTGCTGATATCATAAGGCTCCTTTGAACCCGGTCTAGTATGCTGTCAGCTTATAATATGGTCAGAAATCTTTGTCAGTCCTATGTGCTAGGGAGTTATGAAACTCTGAGCTTGAAATATAGGACATCCTGCAGGGTCTTGAAAGGAATAGTTTAAAATTGCCTGGGTTTTGTTAGTTGATGTGCCTATCTAAAATTCATAGTGTAAATTGAAACTGCTGTAGAATTTTTAGTACCATTAATACATCATAGCAGTTGTGTGCAAGCAGGCTGACATTTGAAGTCTGTGAGGAGCACCAGTACAAGAATCTCAAAAGCACTATTGCCCCCCTTTTCTCTAAAGGATTTTTTCTGTTGTACATTGGGAATGCAGGTGACAAACTTTTTCCTTTTGGAGAAAAAAGATTTCAGTGGCTTCATAATAAAAAGAATCCATCCTGAACATAAAAATGAAATAGCAGTGCAGGAAGCCAAGTGAATTCGTGTGTGTAGAGTTTTGTTTTGTTTTTAAACTAACTTTGTCTGTAAACTCCCAGCCCTGGAGCCTATTTGAAATAAGATAGGAAGCTTCAGTCTTGTCACAAATGCAGCTACAACTTGTCCTGGGGAAGCCTTCGTAATGGGGTCAGGTAAAGTTCAGTGAACCACTAAACCAGCACTATTTCAGAAATGCTAAGGTGCTCTTTCCACTGATCTCTCTACCCTCTCTGCCTGTTATTAAACTGGTAGTTTTTACAACATCAATAAAGAACTTTCCTACCCAATTGCCCCAGACAAAGGCCTGAAAGCTAGGTTTAAACTATGAAAACTTTGTGTTAGGTTCATTTAGATTGTTTTGCTGTGTCAAATACTCACTTGAGTTCAAAAGTTCAGATGAACCATGAACTTTGTCATTTCACAGCAGGCAGTTCTACAAATATAATCAAAAAGTGGAAAAAAAAACGTGATATTTAAGGTGCATTTGTTGTTCTGTGTGGAATGCACTTGTAGTTCCACATTTTCAAAGTTCTGCTTGACTTAAAGAAACTTTAAACTATTTAGAAGATGGGTAAAAAAAACTAAACACAATTAAGCCAAATAATTCCTTGATCCCTGACCTTTCAGACTTTCAAACCAACACATATTCAGTGACTAATCATTACTGCACAAACTAAACCCAGCTAATCTTCTTAATAAATTGTGAAGTCTTGTATGTCTCATAGTTTCAGTGGTGGCTTTTCTCCCTGTCTGGAACATTGCAGAATATCAAAACAAATGGGTCATGGCTTTATGTATTTGTTTAATGTTTGGATCTATGTCATCTCATGATACAGCCTTGAGTTGAGCAGGTTTTACAAGTGTATGTGAAGTACAAGACTGTTAAGTATTAAAAAATCAGTTCAATGCCATTTTCACTACTTACTTGATACTAAGAATGTGTGGACAAAACTAGTTTGTGCAGAACTATTTTTAAAACATGAAAGAGCTTGTAATAAATTCAGCTTCTTTTCCATGGAAAGGAATTCCTTAAACCTCTAGTTCCTACTAGTAAGTTTGGAGACTTTGTCTATCAGGAAGAAGCAGCTTTCTTTTTCAGACTTAAATTCAGAATCAGAAACTGATTTAAGGCTCTTGTTCTTGACCCTAAATTATAATTCACAGCTCCCCAGAATTGCTATATCTGTTTAAAATACCAACCAATCCAAATATGAACTTACCTGAAATGTATTTTNTTTTAACTGTATGTAAAAACTGAGATCTTGTTTTTGAGGCTTATCATATAATTACTTTTTAAAATTTCTCACTTAAGGGAAATATAATAACAGGTTTTTGTTAAAGTTGTTATGTTTGGTCTCTGTATGAATTGTGTGCTTTGCAGAAGGAACTTGATATAACTGCTATTCTTGCATTACTCAGCCAAGAACAGATAAGTATATAGGAAAGAAATCATCAATCATGTTCTTTGTGAGCAACAGAGGGAGGAAAATGAGGAAATGTCACAGTTTTGGACATCTCGAACAGTTCAGAATGTGTGCTGCTAAGCTCGTAGTTGTAGCTGAGATTGTGATTGAGCTTGTGGTGTGAGTTGTGATTGTTATTGGGATCACTGCTCTGTCTCCTTTTTTTCAGAGTCTGTTGCATGTCTTGTCTGAAAGTTGCAAATGTCCCTTATTATAGAATCGTTCATTATCATAGAATTGTTAAGGTTGGAAAAGACCTTTAAGGTCAAGTCCAACCATAACCCAGCTACCATGATTGCTAATCAATATCCTGAAGTGCCAAATCTGCATACTTCTTGAACACCTCCAGGGATGGTGACTCTACCACCTCCCTGGGCAGCCTGTTCCCATGCCTCATTACTCTCTCAAAGAATTTTTTCCTGCTGTTTAATCTAAACCTTCCTTGGCACAACTTAAGCCAAATCCCTCTCATTCTACTGCTAGTTACTTGGGAGAAGAGACTAACACCAGTCTCACTATAGCCTCCTCTCAGGTAGTTGTAGAGAACAGCGAGATCTTCCCTTAGCCTTCTCTTGCTCAGACTAAACAGCTCCGGCTCCCTCAGCCACGACTTGTATGCCATGCCCTTCACACTGCCCAAAAGCTACATTGCTATTCTCTGGACATGCTCCAGGACCTAAATGTATTTCTTATACAGTGGTACTCAGAATCGAACACAGTACTCAAGCTGTGTCCTCACCAGGGCCAAGTACAGTGGCACAGTAACTTTCCTATTTCTGCTGGACACAACTGATTTTGATACAGGCCAGGATGCCATTGGCCTTCTTGGCCACCTGGGCATACTGCTGGCTCATGTTCAGATGATCGTTCACCAGCACCCCCAGATACTTTCCACTGGGCTGCTTTCCAGACACTCTTCCCCAAGCCTGTAGCATTGCTTGGGGTTGTTGTGAACAAAATGCAGGACCTGGCACTTGGTCTTGTTAAACCTCAAACAGTTGACCTCAGCCCATTGATTAAATCTGCCCAGATCTCTCTGCAGAGCCTTCTTCAATCAGATTGACATTCCCACTTAATTTGGTGTCATTTGCAAACTTGCTGAGGGTGCCCTCGATCCCCTCATCCAAATAACTACTTCTTTACTCCCTTTATGCTGGGTAAAAAACACAGAGCAGTACAACAAGCTACTCAGAATCCTAGGTCTAGGTAAGGAAGGCTGTCTTCTGAGACCATTACAGCCCTCTGTTTCAGCACTTCTGGAGATGGGTTGGTGGTAGAAGAGTCACTGGGTATAAACGCCATAGGCTGCATCATCACTTAAGCTCTGGGAAGCCTACTGCATTGTTGTCAGCAACTGACCTGTGTGATGCAGTCTAGCCTCAGCAAAGGCACATAGATGTCTTTAAGCCAATTGAGCATACTGTCCCTACTCTGAAAGCGCTCAGTGAATCCATGTAGAAGTAGAACATATGTGCAGTCTTCCTACAGTGCTGCATAACCTGTAAGTTGAAGAGTGTTTCAAGGCTGGTCATTGTTGTTCAGCTTGTTTGGTTTTGCAAAGTTCAGTTTAGACTAGAGTTCTGTATAAATTTCTAACTGAAGACAGAGTTAAATAATATTGAGGTGGCCCTTCCCTGCTTCCAGTTGTTGAGACTGGTGTAGCAGATGAAGAGCTAGCAAGGATAGTTATTTTTCTCCTGCTCTGAATATGGAGTGGTTGTAAACATAATTTTCTTCTATTTGGGAACAACAGATAGGCTGGATGTTAGGAGGAAGTTCTTCACAGAGTAATTGGCCATTGGAATGGACTGCCCAGGGAGTTGCTGTCCCTGGAGGTGTTCAAGAAAAAACTGGATGAGGCACTTAGTGCCATGGTCTAGTTGTTTGGATAGGACTGGATGATAGGTTGGACTAGATGATCTTAGAGGTCTTTTCCAACCTGGTTGATTCTGTGATAAGAGTTTTACTGAAGAATGTTCTACTGAAGTCAGGCTGCAACACTAATAATGTTAATGTGTTACAGTACTTCCTATTTTCTTGTCCGTTTTAATTCACTTTAGTGACATAATAGAAGAGTAGCATTTATCTTTGTACAGATATTTTTTGCATAAATAGGTGTTCATGGTCTAATTCACACTGGCAGGCCCTAACAGATGAAAACTTCTAAACTGCCCTCCCAGTTTTATCATCAGTTCTCCTAAATGTATAGTAATTGCTATACAGTGTATTTAATATATTTTAAGGCTATAATGAGAAAAGGGAAAAATTAATTTAAAAAAAACCTACCTTTTTTGTTACATGTTTCTTCATACAGGTCATCTAAGTTCTGCATAGGTACAGATAGCAAAATATGATAGACACTGAAATTCATTACTGAAGCAACATAAAAAAGGTCAAACTTGTCTAGTACCAATTCATGAATCAGACTGCATTCCTCTCTCATACTATTTTGACTGAAGTAGATCACATTGTTCATAAATACAATCTGTTTTTTTCCACTCAGACTGCTGCTAATTGTAGTGATCAGATTATTTAGTAAATAAAAATAATTCTAGGTTGGGAGAGAGACAGGCATAGGTATTGTATTGCTTGTGAAAGCTTTAATGACTAGGCTTTTCTAATTACTTCTTATAATTTGTGTTTGTTATAACAAATTATTTGACAAATATTACAAATGTCCTACTTCTGTTATTTAACTGTATAAATAATTTCATTTATGCTACTTGCATTAATGTACTGATGATGTGTCAGCATAGAAAGCAAGCATACTGCCTGCTTCAAGAATGCTGAAGTTATAAATTTTACTGGTTTAAGCACCTGAAATGGTGCTTAAAAGTTTCTCCCAAGTGTCTCAAGAGCAAGTGGTGACTGGAAAAGCCAAAACAAAAATTGATTTCTGGTATTAATCTCTTACTGGTCTTTTTGCACACTTTTGGGGAAGAGAGTTTTCAGTGTTGTTTTGGCCTTTTGGCTCTGTTTGCAAGGCAAGTAAGATTGAAAAGTCATTAAGGTGATCTCAGAAAGACTCTGTTTAAACTTGACTTAAAAACATTTAAAATATTTTTGGATGACAGTAGTGGAAAAATTGTACATTTTTTCCAAAGTGGTTGAGCCGTTACTAATTTAGTGTTTCCTTTGCCTATCCATAAAATAAATTAGAAGCTTTGCACTTGTTTTTTAAACAACATCCTTTAAGATTAAATATTAGTGTGTTACATTTTTACTTCATAAATGTGCCATTAATTGGTTATTGACTATATTCACCAGTCTTCTTGGAGCTGACTTGGAGTTTAAACTGAAGTCACTTAAAGTAAGGTCTGAACAATGGAAAAAACTGAGACTGGCACAGAGATCACAGAGAAGGGGTTTGTGCACTAGTGCATGTGTTTACTGTGCACAAAAAGTGCACCAAAAGCTACAAGAATCTCTGACTGATCAGAAGTCTGACAATAGAAGAATTTAGTAGTATTCCTGTGTTCTTGGAAGGGAATAGGGAAGTGGTAAATTGTGATCCCAACTCTTAAGTCAGTGTAGCCAAGCCTTGCACTAAGTAGGCAGAAAGACAGTAGCTACAATAGCTTCAGGTTTGCCTTTGGTCCACAAGAGCAGTGAAATTTATGCTAGTGGTTTGCCTGTGTGTTAGTGTCTTCAGCTGCCTTAGCGGGAATGTTTGAATGTATAGCTGCTGACTTGTGAGTGGCAAAGAAACAGAAGATAAAAAGAATAGGAAGAGAATAAATAGCAGTGTTCAGTTGTAATGTTTCCAACAAGAAGTTTGTCTTGGGTTTTGTCCATTTTAGGATTCTAAACTGTTGTCTTTGACGTCCTGCTAAAGATACTGTCAAGTGAGAGCTTTGCTTTGCACTTCCAGAACAATTCCTGTTTTCCTGTCAAAGCAGAGTCACTGAGAGCAGGCTAGCCATAAGTTAACATCATTTCATGTCTCGTATACTCCTCATAAGATCAGATACCAAGCCAAGGTATGGTTACAGGTCCTATTCTTTGTATCATTTGCTGTCTGCAAGACTGGGTTGCCTAGTCTTTCAGTGCTGCCTACTTTAGCCTTTGGCCAGTTGCTCAGCTGCTGCCTTGTCTTTCACTATTTAAATTGCTGTTTGTGTAACTGTTAGAAGTGGAGGTTTTTTACCTCAATTTTGCTTGACTAGATCAGAGTGAAGAACAGCCAGTACTGGCTGCACACAGACTTGATGCTATTGATAGTTTCCACCACGTAATTTGTAAGTTGTACTGTTGTAGGAAGCTGCCAGGATCTGCCCATGAGCCAGTAGTGAAGTGTTATCAGTGGTTTGTATGTTTCCATGCCTGTGTGCCTCAACTGTTGCTCTCCTGTCCTGTGCCCTTGGAGGTTATCCTATCTCAGTAAACTCTCTAGATGATTAACTAATTGACTATAATGACAGTGCTGGTGCACTTTCAGAGCATCTGCTGCTGCAGTAGTAGCAGTATGATCAGTTTTCTAAACCCAAGTTTTGCATGTGTTTGTTTTCAGATGTTTTGAACAAGCTTTACTCATATCTGCAGGAGGTGCTTCTATGGTTGTATTAGTGGACTTCCTCATAGTGTGTTTCCAACTTGAACTGAGTAGTACTGTTCCAACAACACTTTCATAATTCATTTTGTCTCTGTAAAGTCAGTCCAAGGAATTAGGTTCTTTGTTTAAACAGTTCACTGTGCAATCTCAGATTCTGTCTCTTTGACTTTAGTCACAGTTTCATACTGTCACTGACGGGTTTTATTTTGAGGATATCTGACCTTTTCCTAGCTTTTGTTTTCTTTAAAATCATGAGATTGCAGCTGTTGAATCTGAAAGTTTGTGGACATGCTGGAGATCAGTGTATATTCCAGGTTTGAATGATCCTGTACTTATTTCTTTTTCTTTTTGGATTCTGTGTGCTTCTAGAAGATATTAATTCCTTAAAACTCATCTGTTTGGCTGTCGATCTCATCTAATCGCCTTCAAGTGAGCCTCATCAATAATAGGTAAATACCTATAAGGAATGACACTGCTACTTCAGCTGTTCTCTTAGTGTGTTGGTGAGTTTTTTGTTTTGATTCCAAACCCACTGTATTTTAATGGAATGGCTTTCTGCCACAAAACATGCAGAAAGCAGAGTGCAGCAGAGGCAGAAGAGAGGAAATGTCATCTTTGTTCTACCTTTACTTTGAGAGCTAGTTAGCTTCTCACAGATATGCTTGGACTAATCGTACTTGAATACTGATTGTCTAGTGTATGGTCCAGGATTGGTGAAGTACCTGGTCTCAAGTTTCATCTTCCATATGGAAAGAAAGCATAGAGCTTTCTATCGTAGACTTCCATACTGATGCCTTTACAGCAGCAGAGTAACAGAAGGATGTCCATGATCTTTTTTGGATGAAGAAAATCTGTATCTGCTGGAAAACAGACCTGACTGCACTGTATCATCTCCTTGTACTGGTACTTAAGTGTTGAGGTTTCAGCAGAACAGCAAAAGGTTGTTATTCTTCAGATGGTCCAATATTTAGAACAGGACAGTCTTATTGAAGTTAGAATTGGCCTATTGAAACATGGTAAAAAAAATTGATCTGTAGACAGGATGAAAACTCAGGGAATTAAGGATGACTGCTTAGAGAAGTGCAAGAGAGGAGGAGGAAAAGGTAAAACCAAGAGTTGATGAAAAATTGTTTGGTCTGAGAGGCTGGATTCATCATGTCTGTCAGTGGCACTTTCAAATAACAATCCACCTTTTAGATGTTCTTGCATCTGTGATCTCAGCTCTGAAAAATCACCACTTGCATTCTTTCATCTTACAGCTGGAATATTGTATAAGTGACTTTTCTGACTCAGACATTGTTGTCTCTGACCTCCTCAAATCATGGTTTCACCTCTGCTGCTGCCAGATGCCAGACTGCCTTCCATCTCCCATTTCTCTACACCTCAAAATCTGTCCTTCATTCTTAGCTGTCTTGCCTTCTGGTCTGTCGCAGAGCTACCTTTCTCACCACTTTCCTCTCAGGTTATTATAATTAGCAGACATTTACATTTTATTCCACTTTAGGAATGCAGCTTCCATATGGAAAACACATTTTATTTGATATTTGATTTATCCAAGAGCTGATCTCAGTCATAATAACTGTTTCTCATTCAGGGTTGCTGCTTTTCTTTCTGTATTTTCCAGCTGGACTGTTTGAGGGCAAGTGATTTGTCCCAGACTATGAGTCAGTGTTGGACTAGGATCCAGTATCCTGAGGCTACCTATCTTCTCCTCTAACCATGACTACACTGTGCAGCATCTCTGACAGGCTTGGCATTATGGAAAAGTACAAATTAGAAACACCGAGTTTGAATCTGTAATTCCCAGAATGTAGTTACTGAGCCTTGTTCAGATTACAATGAAAATATGTTTTTTTAAGTAAATAAACCATGTAACAGCTTGTTTTGTTTTGGGGGGATTGGCTTTGTCTCTTTCACTGCTCAGCTAAAGAAGTGGCAAAATGACCTTTATCAGCAACTAATACAGGAAGCAAAACATGATGGGGAAGAAATCTAGAAATGCTTAGCCTTTGACCATGATTTAACACTTTTTTTTGACAGACTGAGTCCTTTTGCCACGAGGCCATGAGGATGATCAGAGGGCTGGAGCACCTCTGCTATGAGGACAGACTGAAAGAGTTGGGGCTGTTCAGTCTGGAGAAGAGGAGGCTCCGAGGTGACCTTATTGTGGCCTTCTGGTATCTGAAAGGGGCCTACAGAAAAGCTGGGGAGGAACTCTTCAGGATATCAAGCAGTAGCAGGACTAGGGGGAATGGAGCAAAGCTGGAGATAGGTAGGTTCAGACTGGACGTGAGGAGGAAGTTGTTCAGCATGAGAGTGGTGAGATCCTGGAATGGGTTGCCCATGGAGGTGGTTGAGGCCCCATGCCTGGAGGTGTTTAAGGCTAGGCTGGATGAGGCTCTGGCTAGCCTGATCTAGGGTAGGATGACCCTGCCCATGGCAGGGATGTTGGAACTAGATGATCCTTGTGGTCCCTTCCAACCCTGACTGATTCTGTAATTATTTTGTAGCTCTGTGGAATTGCAGTTGGCCTGTTCCATTTGATTTGAGAATGCTGCTGTTTATAATTGAGGTTGAAACCCTCTATCTGTGATATATACTGAGTTTTCTCAAGGATGCCATCTGAGACACTTAGGCTTCAGAGATCTTAATTAAACCAGTTTGATTTCAGAGCAGCTGCACAGAGTGATGGGGCCATTCCCTCATTTTATAATGAAAGTGAACAAAAGTTGGTGGAAGAATTTCTGCCAAGTTTGGTAACTCCAGCCTTAAGTGTTTAGACCTGAAAAAAATGAGTTGCTTATGCTGTAAAGGATTTTGGCTATTATTTTATTGTTCTTTGTTAAAGAAAACTGAATACAAAAATCACGTGTTTGTAAACATCAGTGTATTTCACAGAAAGATAGGGGTTGGAAGAGACCTTTAAAGATCATCTAGTTCAACTCCTGTCAGAGAAGGTTTACCTAGAGCAGGTGGCAGAGTATGGCATCCAGGTGGGTTTTGAATTACTTCAGAGATGGAAACTCCACCACTATTCTGGACAGCCAGTTCCAGTGCTCTACCGCCTTCAAAGTAAAGAAGTTCCTCCGCATGTTTAGGTGGAACTTCATGTGTTCAAGTTTGTGCTTGTTACTTCTTGTCCTATCACTGAACACCACCTGACACCCTTTAAGTATTTATAAGCATTGATAAATCTCCCCTCAGCCTTCTCTAGGCTAAAAGCTCCAAGTCCCTCAGCCTTTCTTCATAAGAGAGGTGTTCTATTCCCTCATAATTTCCACAAGACACAATTGTGTAGTTGATACCACAGATACGACTGTCACGGGTTTTGAATTGACAGCACCTGTAGCTTGTGGTCCACTCAGTGAGGAACTAACCAGTTTGCAATTGAGGTCTGATCAAACCTTTTCCTGTTTTCTTTCCCAATACACTGGCTCCTTATCCTAGTTTCCAATCTTATACCAGTGCAAAATAGCACATTACTGTAAACTAATGATAACAGCACTCCTGACAATACATTGTGTAGTCCTATTTAAAATACAGATGTTCATGTAGTACCTTGGCGTGATGATGTTACACTGCTTTTGCTCAGCTAAGCAGATTACCAGAGAAGATTGATTCCTATGTGAATAGTTGTTGATAGTATTTGGATTTATAACGCAGTACTGATGTTCATTTCCATTTAAATTCCCTCTTCTAGGTAAACGTAGGTGTAGTAAATGCAAATGACACCAAACTGTGTGGGAGAGTTGAGCTGCTCAAGGGTAGGAGGTCTCTGCAGGGAGATCTGCACAGGCTGGATCAATGGGCTGTGGTCAGTTGTATGAGGTTTAACAAGGTCAAGTGCTAGGTCCTGCACTTGGGCCAAAACAATCCCAAGCAACACTACAGGCTTGGGTGAGAAGTGGCTGGAAAGCTGCCTGGCAAAAAAGGAACTGGGAGGGCTGGTCGACAGGTGGATGCACTTGAGCCAGCAAGTGTGCTCAGGTGGTCAAGAAGGCCAGCAGCATCTTGGCCTGTATCAGGAATAGTGTGGCCAGCAGGAGTAGGGAAAAGGGTGTCTTCTTGTACTTGGCACTTGTGAGGCTGCACCTCAAACACTGTGTCCAGTTTTGGGCCCCTCCCTGAACAGTGAGATGCTGGAGCATGTCCAGAGGAGGCCAACAAAGGTGCCGAGTGCTTAGAGCACAAGTCTTAGGAGGAGCGGCTGAGGGAACTGGGGTTGTTTAGCCTGGAGAGGTGGAGGCTCGTTGGTCTCTATAACTGCCTGAAAGGAGGTTGTTGTGAGGTGAATGTTGGTCTCTTCCCCCCTAGTACATGTGATAGA